>WSXT02218075.1:0-12285 GCA_011762715.2 Neuroterus valhalla | reverse complement strand
AGGGGATATGGGGTTATGGGGTATTGCCGTTTTTTAGGTCCCCTCCCACCCCCAGGCCCGACGAGGGGGAGGGGGGTCGGGGACCCCCCCCCCCCCCCCTTCCCCCGGGCCAGGAGTTCTTAGAGGGGCCTGGACTCACAATTATACGTATTTTCATGAATAAAAAAAAATTTAAGGGGGCCCGCATCCAAGATTCCCCCCGGGGCCCGAATATTCTCTCCACGGCCCTGCCCACACTCTGTGCGTAAATGCATTTGCACATACCTCTATAAAAAGCCACTTTCGACTAGAGCTTGTGAGATTACATGAATGTACTTTCAATTTCCCATGTCAACGTTTTTGGGCAGTTATTTGATGGTAATATTATGATGTTGATTTTTATATGTCTACTGGTTTTATCAATACAATAATAATATAAATTTCTATAAGACCAGTAGACACATAAAAATGAACATCATAATATTAACATCACATATGTGCCCAAAAACGATAACATGAAAAAATGAAAGTACCACCATCTAATCTTACAAACAGGGCCGTGGAGAAAATATTCGGGCCCGGGAAAATACGTATAATTGTGAGTCCGGGCTCCTCTGAGAACTCCGGGCCCGGGGGAGAAAGTCCCCCCCCCCCCTCCCCTTTCGTCGGGCCTGCTTACAAACCTTAGTCGAGAGTGGCTTGTAGGAGAAGAGAGTAATTTTTCTCCCCTGATATTAGAAATGAATTCTTAAATGATTAGTTATTTAAATATCGATGAGAACAGTAGACAAAGGAAAACCAGCTCACAATATTACAGTACATATATAGGTATATATGAAATACCTACGAGTCCATTAATGATTGGAAGTTTATCGTCATTTTTTATTCAACTATTCGTTTATATATACTTGTATTTTGTTGCAAATTCTTCTCTTTCCCTGTAGGAAGTTATTCCTCTTAATCTAAAATGTAAATACGCTTGCGCAAGTTGAATTACATAGTTGCAAATGTATTTTATTGATTGAGGATCCACCATTTGTTTAGAAGTTCAACTTTTTTCTTGAGAATTCTTTTATAGCACTGTGTGACTCAAATGACTCAAAAAATAGCGCCTATCCGTGACTTAAAAAGGTTATTACGGCATTGTGCTTATGACCCTCGCTCCGCTTGGGCGCTAACTACACGCCGTGCCAAAATCGTCCACTTAAGTCACACGTATCGTAATGTACTATTTTATTCTGTTAAGAATTATTCTCTCCTGTTGCAAATTCAATTATTCTATTATTTTTGTACAAAATAGAACTGTTTTCAAAAAAATTTGCCTTTTTGTCTTGGAAATTCATAACACCATGGTTGCGACTTGTTCCATTTTTTAGCTGAAAAATCTTATCTGGTTGAGAATGCGACTCTTCAGTTCAAAAATCGTAGACTTTAGTTTAAAAAATAAGTTTTTCTCCATACCTCGGTTGAAAGTACGTTCCTGCGGCATCGATTGTTGGCCAGAAAGTCTAACTTTAGGCATTAGTAGAACTACACTCGCACCCTCTGTCACACCGCACAGTGCTGCCTTGTATAGGGAAGATAGGGACATAGTGAGAAAAAAAAAAGTTTTTAGATCGGTCTTTCCTTTACTATATTTTTATAAATAGAGGTATGAAGTTACGAAATTCAAAGTTCCTGTTTCGTTTTAATGCACATGGCGCGATAGAGATTTGATAAGGGAACACACATTTAGGCCATGCGTTTCATTCATATTTGCGTATTAACCGTGCGTGACCTTTGAAGCAGCATGCATCCAAGCCTACTGCATCTCTGGTTATTCAAAAAAATGTATCCGACTCAGGAAAGTAAGTACTTTGCACATGCTGTTATGAAAATTCTCGATTATGTTTTCATTTTTCAATAAATCAATAGGGAAATCATGAAAATTGCATAAGTTTTCTTTACAAAATAAAAGTACATTTGATGAAAAGTTATAGTGTTCCGCAACATTCTATCAATATTTTAAATAAAAGTGATAAATAATATTCATTTGTACCTAGAAAACTCGGAACCGTCTGCCGATATTTGCCTAAACCTAATTTATTTATCAAAATCTTTTTAAATTATGAATTACTTATTCAAAAATCGCTAAATGAATATTAATTTGCTTGACATCAAAATATGATTTCATAGAATATCATGCAAAAAAATCTGCTTCAGATTTTTTGATGATATATTATAGTGCCAATTATTATAAACAATTTTGTTAGACAATTTATCGCAAATTTTTTTTTGATGATTTCTAACCAATTTTTTTTCAAACATTTTCTAAAATAAGAAAATAATATAAGGTGCGTTATGTTAAAAAAACTAATAGATTAATAGCTATAAGCAATTGGAGATTGAAAAAATTCATTTTCGGCTATTTTGAAAAATTCATGACTCTAAGTTTCACAATATTGCAGAGTTTTGACAAATGCAGTTTATTTTTTAAAGTGAAAAACATCCAAGTGGGCTGTGAAGCTTTTGAAAATATTTCCAAAAACTTAAAAATTGAATAAATAGTTCGGCATTGCAGTCACGGAATACGCAGGTTCATTATAATATCTGTATGCAGTTGATATATGTTTATATAGTATTGTGTGTATTAGCTTCTAAAATTTACTTATTACCCACTTTTGCTAAAGTATTCTATAAGATCCCGTTTAAAGTTTTATCAGATGTTCTAAGTTATATCCAAAGGTACCTTAAAAACTTGAAGACGTCTGCCAATATTTGCCTATGCGAATGTTATTAATAATTTCATTGAACAATTTACGTATTGGTCAGCTTCAGTTATCCCTTAAAGTGACCAAAGAATTGATTATATTACTCTTATATGCATTTCCTTTTGCCCTGTGAATTATTGACGTTCAATTATTGATATTAAAAAAATTTTTTGTAGAAAATTACGAAAAAATATTTTGATTGCAAACTTTTGCACCTAATGGCAGACATTGATTTTCTTGACATCATACTCGATTCTCGCACATTTCTCACCATGTCCTATTTCTGTAGGGGTAAAAAACATTGGAAAATTTTTCAAATAAAAAATTTGCTCATTTACCTGTTGCAATTTGCTTTCTTATGCAATTTTCACATAAAAAAATTTTTTTTGCAAAAATATTTCGAAAAAAGATAAATTGCAAAAATTTTGCACTTAGAATCAATTCTCGATCATTTTGACATCATATTCTTGTTCAGCGACCCAAAAAACCTTGTGGGTACCACTTTCGTCTCGATTTTCGCAAATTTTCTTAACATGTCCCATTTTTCCATATACAGGCACCACTGTGCACCGGGAGCAAAACCTTACTCGCGCTTACCGTTTGGAAGAGTAATTTTTTAAACAATTAGAGCATTTTTAACGTTATTGACATTTGGAAGATGATTCCAATGGTTATCCTAGTTTCCGTGTCGGGCTGTTCATCTGTAACTATCGATCACACAAATTTCAAATCCATAGCATATAGCAAACTTCAGGGTCGTAATTTATGAAATTCTCGTTGCTGTCGTCAGCCAGGATTATTTCTGCTGGTACTCTTGCTTGTTCATATAACCTCAACGCTTTCTTGGATTTGATTTGAATTTTTATGTATTAGGGAGTATAATTTAGAGATTAGAATTAACTCAAAATTTATGATAAAAAATGAACGAAATGAATCAATCATTCTCTTTTGACGAAACCACGGATGAGGAAGAGGTTGTAAAAGAATAAAATTGAAATTTTTCTTTTGAAGATGTGTCATTACATTTACTTTTGTAAATTTATTTGATGCCTGCTCCCCGACCAGCAACACTCGCTTCGCTCGTGCTGCAAATGTCGACGCAGGCATCAATACATCTAATAATGTACATGTATTGTTTATAAAAATATGATTCTTCGCCGGACTTTCGACCGGGTACGAAAGTTTGAAAGCCTTGAACTGCGAGATATGATGCCCTCGGCTTCGCCTCGGGCCCAATATCACGCAGTGCAGGAATTTCAACTTTCTGCCCTTGTAGTGTAATATACTATTTTTTTTAATTCAAAAGTTTGGTTGAAAACTAATCTTGATCCAATATCATAACATTTTTTTGTTTGGAATAACAACAAATATAGTTTCATTATATGATTCATCTCTCTATAGTTTAATTTAACTGTTTTTTATTTTAAATTAGGATGAAATATCAACTTTAATTTTTATTGTTGAGAAATAATCGTTGCTGGTTTAAAATTTAACTGTTTTGTTGGAAATTCAATAATTTTGTGAAATATGTAACTATTTAACACAAAATATACTAAAAATCCAAATGTCCTCTAAAAAATTATCCTCTTCGGTTCCAAAGTGCAATGATTCGATTGATAATGCGACTATTTTTTTATATTCGACCATTCAGTTGCAAATTCAACTGTTGGGTTCATAATTGATCAAAATTAATATTTTTCGTTTGAAAGGTCATCTTTTTTCTGGAAAAATTGTTGTTTGAGCCGGAAAACTCAACTATTTTGTTGAATATTATTTCTTTTGGTGCTGAATAATTTCCTTTTTTGTTGAACATTCAACTATTTCATTGGAAATGCAATATATGTTGACTCCATTTTTAAAGGATTTCTTAGTGATTTTAGTTAATTGTGGTCCATTAATTTTATTCAGCAAAATGTATAAGCATACTTCCGTGGAAAATCATCCCATTCTCATGTTCCATTTCAGACGTTTATCAAATGGAATGGAAAATTGAAAGCTACAATTCAAGACCGGAAGATAAACAGCTTTCTATTCAATTCCTCCAAAACTTGGGATCATCATTAAAATAGAAACGAAGAGCATCCATTTGCATCTCAAACAGAAAAAAAATAATCAGTTAAGAAAAAAGTCTCATGATTTTGATAACAAATATTTTCAAGCTTTCCAGAAATTGATAAATCGCAGACATTTGAAAGTCTATTCAAATCTGGAGAAAAATCCCAGACTTGGGAGCGCTGGCGCGCATCCATTTAAATCTCCGCAGTGCTACCGCTGAGAATAGATTTCCACACTTCCAATAATTCAAATCGTGGTGACACGTCAAGTTCCGAAATTTTCATTACCAACGGTGGTTCTATGTTCAGAGTTGACATAGCCTTTACCCAGCAGGAGCCTCCAGAAGGCCAGAAAACGGCACCCCCTGAAGTAATGCGAAAGCGGTTCCAGGGGGAATCATGCCAAGAAGATGATGGTGTTTTTTTAGTGGGTAGTAGATGGAAATAACATCTTTCCATCTCCATCAACATCGAAAGCCCCACACTACCGGGAAGTGCAGACCCTTCTCGGTGTCTGTTCGCAGATTTTTCCACCATCCCGGAAAAAAGCCTTTACCTCGTTACCCGTCGCGTTTTACAAAATACCCGACGCCGGCCGGCATGGCAGTGCGCGTCAATGACCGCCAATCAGCATGTATGGCGGTGCCGATTTTCAGGCGCAAAAATCACTTGATTTTTAATTTGAACAAAGACAAACAACAACACAATATTCGGAAAAAAGGCTGTATGAGCACCCACTAGGGTTTATAGAGGAGGTGGGATAAGTATTACAACAAACGATTCATCAGTATAAGATAAATATGGCTTTAGCGAAAATCCTAACCTTGACAAATAATATTCAATGAAAATATGTTGCATTCTCCAGTTTGTATATATTGAACGAATTTCGGAAATCTTTGATGTTTTTTTCTCCTTTTTTTTGTAACTTCGTTCAGACTCACGATTTCGAATATTTGGGTAGATTCTAAGGTATTCTTGAACATCATGAAAGCTTTAAAAAGTATCTAGGGATTCCCAAGGATTTGATTTATGTATAGGGCATTCTGGAAGATATCACAGACAATTTCTGAGTGCTGCGAACAATATTGAGAGATTCATAACGTTTCAGGATATTTCCGAAGATCCCTGGAGATTGAAAACTTTCAAAGAGTCCCCAATTATTCGAATGAATTTCGGCTTATTAAGAACATTGCAAGGAATTTCCAAAGATTCCAGGGTGTTTTCAAAGATTACGAAGGAACTTTGGAAGATTCAAAATATTTCACGATATTTGATAAGATTTCAAGGAATTTTCAATCAATTTCAAGAAGTTGGAGCGAGTTAATATATAAATATTATATATATTTTAAGAACTCGGAGGGGTTTGGAGGTAACTTACAGGTTATTTTGTAAGATTAAAATGAATTTTCAAAGATTGTGAAGTATTCTGAAGATTCCAAAAGATTTCAAAATTTTTAAGAGAATTTCTGATATTTAAGAGGATTCTAAAAGATTGCAAGGAATATTATATATTTCACGTATTTAAGGGGATTTAAAAACATTTAAAAGTTTCTATATGGTATTTTAAAGGATAACAGAAAATTCTTGAGAGTTCTGAAAATTTTTGAGGGCTTCGTTATATTTTGAGGTATTTTTTAAATTTTGAATGACTTTTCAGTTTTCCAACAAATTTCATACAGTTTTACAGAAAAAGAATCTAAAGAATTTTCTAAGATTTTCAAAAATCTGTTTTTGTATTTTCCAGAAGATTTCAAGGAATTTTCAATATATTTCACGATTCCGACGGATATTCGAGGTATTCGAAAGATTTGAGGGTATTTTGAAAGATTACAAGGAATTTTTAATTAATTCTAAGATTTGGAAAGTATTTGGAAAGATTAAAAGAATTTTCGAAGATTTTTGATAATTTTGAATCAAAGGGACTTCAAGGTATTTGAAAAATTGTATAGGGTATTTTCAGAGATTCCAATAAATGATCTAGTATTTTGGAGAATTAGAAACATTTGAGTGTATTTTAGAATATTCCGAGAAATGTTCAAGAGCTCCGAAAAATTCTAAAAAATTTTCAATTAATTTCGAAAAGACATCTTGAAGTTTACAAATTTTAGGAGTATTCTAAAAGGATTCGAAGATATTTCGAAGATTTTCAAGAATTTAAAATATCATATGATATTTTTGGAGTTTTTAAGTCATTCCTAATCGATATTTTAAAGGATGTTACATATCCAATGGGGTTTCAGGATAATTCGAAAGATTCCAACGTGCAAAGTATTTATAAGGTTTCCAGATTTTACGAAAGAATTCAAGAGAATTTGGAAATTTCAAAGTATTTAATTTTTTCAAGAATATTTTGAAAGATTCAAAGCAAATTCTAAGGGCTCACATAACATACATAAAATTGTCATATATTTGGAAGAATCTTGAAGATTTTGGGGTGTTTAAAAAGATTCCAAGAAATTTTTAGAATCTTTGAGGAATTTCAAGATATTTCAGATGGTTTGAAGGATTTGGAATATTGTGGGGTATTTTATAAGAGCCAAAGAGATTTGAGAAATTACGAGGAATTTCCCTGAGTTTCAATGTTTTTTAGACATTCAAAATAATGTTATACAATTTCAAAGAATTTCGACTATTTCGGAAGCATGTTAAAGCTTCAAGGTTTCAGAATCTTTTAAAAGATTTCAAGAAAATTTTTTAATTTTTGTAGAATTTCGAATATTCTCGGATATTTTGAATGATTCCAAGAAACTTCCAACAGCTTGGAAAATTTCCAAGTAATATCTATGGTTCTTGAAGAATATCAAAGATTTTAGAGTATTTTGAAGGATTAGACAGAATTTCCTTAGATTTTTATGAATTCAACCAATTTTATGATATTTCAGAAGATTTCAAGGAATTTCTCGAAACTTCTAGAATTTTCAAAGTATTCCAAAAGTTTTCAAAGGATTTTATATATTTAAGGATATTTTAGAAGATTCCAAAAGAATTTAAAAATGACAAGGAATTTCCGACCGACTAAATTATTATGAAAGATTAAAAATTTCAGAATATTCTAGAAGATTCTGAGGAATTTCAATGTGTTTGGATTCACAGGGATTTCAATGAGGTCTTGAGAGATCTTAAAGTATCTAGTATCCGGAAAGATTTCGAAGAAATCCCGGAGATCCCAGGAGATTTTTTATAAGATTTAAATATATGAAGGAATATGAAGGCATTTCGCGAAATTTTAAATCTCCTGAAAATTTTTGTATCTCTTGAGATATTTGAAAAGATTCTGAGGAAGCCCAAATACATAAATTCATGGAATAAAGGAATTTCAAGCTTATTTTAGAAAATTTTTGGGGTATTTTAGAAGATTCCGGAGAGGTTTGAAAGATTTTCTAGATTTTCAAGAGATTTTGGGGTATTTTAAGAGATAACAAAGAATTTTTCAAAGCTTTTAGAAATTTCAAGGCATGTCAGTACATTTCAAAGGATTTAGAATATTAAAGGGTATTTTAAAAATCCTCAGATATTTCAAAAATGACGAGGAATTTTATAGGATTTCAATGATTTCTAGATATTGGAAAATGTCATTCAATTCAAGATTCGCCAAATTTGAAAGCATTTATACGCTCAAAAGTCTTAAGAGAATTTTCAAAAGATTCCAAGAGATCTGGAATTTTTGTGGTGATTCAACACATTCCAGGATATTTCAAAAGATTCTGAAGGGATTTTTGATAGATTTCAGAGGATTTCAAAGACTTCGGTGCGTTTTCGAAGATTTCCAGGAATTTTCAAAAGCTTCGAGAAATGCCAAGGTATTTCAGAAGATTTCGAAGGAGTCTAAATATCTTTGGATATCTTGAAAAATCCTAAGGAATTTCAAATACATTTCAGAGGATTTTAAAGACTTTGATGTATTTTCGAAGATTTCAAGGAATTTTCAAAAGATTCAAGGAATTCCAAGGTATTTCAGAAGATTTTGAAGGATTTTAAATATATTTGTATATATTACAAATCCTAAGGAATTTTTCATAGATTTCAGAGGATTTTAAAGACTTCTGGTGCATTTTCGAAGGTTTCAAGGAATTTTCAAAAGATTCAAGAAAAAACGAGGTATTTCAGAAAATTTTCAAGGATTCTAGATATCTTTGTATATATTACAAATCCTAAGGAATTTTTAACAGATTTCAGAGGATGTTGAAGACTTTGGTGTATTTTCGAAGATTTCAAGGAATTTACAATAGGTTCAAGAAATTCCAAGGTATTTCAGAAGATTTTCAAGGATTCTACATATTTTTGTATATATTACAAATCTTAAGGAATTTTTAGCAGATATCAGAGGATGTTAAAGACTTTAGTGTAATTTCGAAGATTTCAAGGAATTTACAAAAGCTTCAAGAAATTCCGAAGTATTCCAAAAGTTTTTGGAGTATTTTAAATATCTTTGTATATATTACAAATCCTCAGGAATTCTTAATAGATTTCAGAGGATTTTTAAAGAATTTTGTGTATTTTCGAAGATTTCAAGGAATTTACAAAAGCTTCAAGAAATTCCAAGGTATTTCAGAAGATTTTAAATATCTTTGTGTGTATTACAAATCCTAAGAAATTTTTAATAGATTTCAGAGGATTTTCAAAGACTTTTGTGTATTTTCGAAGATTTCAAGGAATTTTCAGAAGCTTCAAGAAATTCCAAGGTATTCCAGAAGATTTTGAAGGATTTTAAATATCTTTGGATATCTCGAAAAATCCTAGGGAATTTTAAATAGATATCAGAGGATTTTAAAGATTTCGGTGTATTTTCTAAGATTTCAAGGAATTTTCAAAAGCTTCCAGAAAATCCAAGATATTTCAGAAGATTTTGAAGGATTTTAAAAATCTCTGTTTATCTTAAAAAATCCTAAGTAATAGATTTCAGGGGATTTTAAATACTTTGGTGTATTTTCGAAGATTTTAAGGAATTGTCAAAAGCTTCAAGATATTCCAAGGTATTTCAGAAGATTATGGAGGATTTTTAATATCTTTGTGTATTTTAAAATATCCTTAGGAATTTGTGAGAGATTTCAGTGGATTTTAAAGACTTTGGTATATTTTCGAAGATTTCAAGGAATTTGCGAAAGCTCCAAGAAACTCCAAGGTATTTCAGAAGATTCTGAAGGATTTTAAATATCTTCGGATATCTTGAAAAATCCTAAAAGAATTCGATGGAGACAAGGAATTTTAGACAATCTGAATATCTCATGGGATTTCAGTAAGGAATTTCGCAAATCAATAAGGTTTTAAAAACATTTCAAAAGATTTAAAACGTTTTTTGATATTAAAAAAAACCGTCATACAATTTTTTAGAATTTTGACAGATTTCAGGATATTTTCGAAGATTAGAACGGCTGTCGAGAGCTTGAAAAATCCCAGGGTATTTTGAACTTTAAGAGATTCCAAGGTGTATCCGAAAACTTCGAATTATTTCGAAGTATTCCAGAAGATTCCAAAGGATTCTGATCATTTTTTTTTATTCTTAACGTTACTTCCATATAATTTTTTAGTAATTCTGATACATTTTGAGATATTTAAAAAGATTCCAAACGATTTTAATTTTTTTGGAGGATTTTATATATTTCAGAATAATTTCAGAAATTCCTAGCAATTTTCAAGAGTCTGAAAAATTTCAAGATTCTTTTAAAGATTTTGTTGAATTTCAAATATTTCAGGGTATGTATTTCCAGAGATTCTGAGGGGTTTTTGATATTCAAAGAATTTTAAATATTTAAGAATATTTCTGAAGATTCTAAGCAACTACCATGAGCTTATAAAAATTACAAAGAATTTCTAGAGATTTTAGAAGATTTTGGGACATTTTAAAATATTCCAGGATATTTTACATTTTCGTAAAAATTTGAAACATTTAAAGATATTTTGAAAGATCCTGAGGAATATTCAACAGATTTCAAAAGATTTTTAAGACATCAATGTATTTTCAGAAATTCCGAGGAATTTTTGAAAGCTTTGAGAAATTCTGAGGTATTTCAAAAGATTGCGGAAGATTTTTCAAATGTTTTTGGATTTTTGGAAGATTTCAAAAGAAATAAAAAATTACAAGGAATTTTAGAAGTTTTTAATGATTTTCAGATATTAGGAATTAAAGGATATTTTTGAAGATTCTAAGGAATGTCAATTGATTTTATAAATTAAAGGGATTGAAATATGGAGTTTTGAAGATTTACAAGGATTTGAAAACATTTGAAAGGATTTCAACTATTTTCAGATATTCAGAAAAACAGCCATATAATTTTTAAGAATTTTGACAGATTTGGAAACATGTCATAAAACCTACAAGGTTTCAGTACATTTTCAAAGATTCTAAGAAATTTCCTAAAATTTTGGAGAGTGTCAAATATTTCAGGATGTTTTGGAAGATTTTGAAAAAATATAATATCTTGAGAGAATTCCAATGAATTTCCGAGGTCGTCTTTCAAGAATATTCAAAGATTTTAAGGTATTTTTTAAGATTGTGGAGGATTTTTCAACAACTTTGAGGAGCTTTATGTTATTTCGAAATATTTCAAAAGATTTGAAATATTCTCAGATATTTTAGAGAAATGTTATACAATTTAAAACCATTTGGACAAGTTTCGATGTATTTTATACGACCTACAAGATTTTTGGATATTTGGAGAGATTCTAATAAATTTTCAAAATTTTAAATATTTCAGGATATTTCGGAAGATTCCAAGCAATTTCTAAGAGCTTGAAAGAATTTAAGAAAATTTCCGAAGATCTTAAAGAACTTCGATGATTTCAGGGCATCCCAAAAGATTCCAAACAGTTTTCGAATGGGCAAAGAAATTCCAAAGATTTTAAAGAATTTCGAAGTTTTTAGGGTATTTCGAGAGATTCTAAAATGTTTTCGGAAACTTCGAAAAATTTCGAGGTACATATTTCTGAAGTTTTAAATGATTTTTGATATTTTCGTATGTTTGAAATAACTTCCATATAACTTAAAATACTTTTAAAAAATTCGGAAATTTTTTTAAGGATTCCAAGGGATTTTAAAGATTTGGGAGGAATCCACATACTTCAGGATACTTTTCAAGATTCAAAGCATCTTTTGAGAGCCTTAAAGATTCAAGGAATTTTCAACGATTTTAAGGAATTTCAAAGATTTTGAGGAATAAAAAAATATTCAAGAACTTTCAGGAATTTCTAGGTATTTCAAAAGATATCAAAGACTCTACAAAATTTTCAAACATTCAAAAAAAATTGTTTGTTGCAGTTTTTGACCAGGTCTATATAGTAATATTATGATGTTAATTTGTTTGTTTACTGGTCGCATCAAACATTCAAAAAATCATTTATTTAAATATTGATTATTAGGAGAGATTTCCGGAATGGCGGATTGTATAGACGTGTCGGGTAATAGCGTCCTGAGTTTCTTGTGTTTTCTAGAAAAGTAGTTGAAGTGAAAGGTGTAGGATAAGCAAAAACTGGAAAGAAGGAAAGTGCAGTTTTTACGAGATAAT
>WSXT02218064.1:0-17150 GCA_011762715.2 Neuroterus valhalla | reverse complement strand
GCGACTTCGGAGGCTCGTCTCGGGTGGACGAAGTTGTCGAGTTCTCGGTTCATGATGTCACAGTGGTCGAAGTGAGCATTTTTCCAACTAGTGGTCGAAGTAAGTGAGAGAAATGTGATTAGCGTAGTTGAAGTGATGAGGGCAGTCGATGCAGTAGATCCCTACAGTAGTGACGCAGTAGGGCGCGGATCCGCGGGGGGGGGGGCACCTCCACCTTCCCCTCCTCTACATTCCAGGTCAGCGCGGTTGAGACGTGCATAAGGCGTTTTTTCTCACCCAGTTTGAACCCCCACCCCCCATATTCTCCTGGATCTTACCCTGACTGCTCTAATTGTACTATAAATCTTAAAAATTAATAGATTTGTGATATAGGAAAATATTATTATTACAGATACATATTAAAATTTACATTTAAAAATTTCGTTGGAATCGCCTACTTCTCCCACTCGATTCACAATATACTATTTTGGATTAAACATTGAATCGCTTTGTTCAGGATTTCTCTTCCTGAGTTTAAAATTCTACTATTTATACGGAAAACCCAACCATTTCATTGGAAACTGATTTTCTCAGTTGAGGATCGAACAATTCTTTCGAAGATTCGTTTTTAGTGGTTTCGTGGGTCAACTTCTCTAATGGAAATTCAACTTTTTTGTGGAAAGCTTGATCTCCTTCTCAACTTATTCAGTAATTCATTCAATTTTTTCGTCTAATTAGATCATTTTTTAAATATTGATAACTATTACGACTGCAATGCGGTTGAATTGATAAGGAAAACGTTTACCACCAACTTGTATGAAAATTTTACATCTCAAAATATTTTTTATTAAATCAATTGCGAACGCATTAATTTTGTTAATAATCCGTTCTTTTCGATGGAAAATGTATCTTATTGTTTAAGAAATGATCTTCTTGTTCGAAAATCCAACTATTTGGTTGGATGTCGAACTGTTTTGTTGAAAATTCATTTTTGTTTCAAAGATTCATAATTTCAATAGTGATTCTCTTTATTTAAAAACTAATCTTTTTCAAGTGCAATTTCATCCGTTTGATTGTTACTTTATCTTTTCTGGTTGAAAATACAACTGCTGGGTTGAAACCTCATCTTGTTTGGTTTGAGATTTTCCTGGTTGGTTTAAATATTATAATTACATGTTTTGTTGAGAATTCGATATTTTCGGTTTGTAAATGAAGTAGCCATATAAGATTGAACTACTTTCTAAATTTTTTTTTTTTTTTAAGATTCATCATATAAGTTCCAATTTTCACTATTTAGGTGTAAATTCAGATCTTTGTTAAAAATGTATATTTCTGATTTAGCCTCTAACAATTTTTGTACAATATTAGATAATTTGTGAGAAGTGAACAATTTTCTCTCGATTTAAGTACTTTACCTTCCTTGTTGAAAAATAATAATTCTCGCATGAAAATTCAACTGTTTTGTCGATAACATGTCTCTTCGGCCTCAAAATCGAACAATATCCTCCGATATTCGAATTTTTAGAACATCAAACTCTGATAAGAAATTCATCTTCTTGGTTTGAAATTGAACTATTTATTTGAAAAATATATTTTCTGGTAGAAGATTCAATTTTACTTGGTTGGAAGTTGGACTACTATGTTCGCAATTCATTTATTTTTGAGATTCGCCTCTTCGAGTGAGAAATCGACTAATTGCACGAAAATTAATGTATTTTCTTAAAAAATGGAAATTCAACAACTTGGTTAAAAGTACTTCATTGATTGAAAATTAATCTATTTCAAGAATCAATGCATTGCATTTTTTGTTAAGAACTTATTCTGTATAAATTAAAAATTCAACAATTCATATTGTTGCATATCAACCGTCTTAGAAGACATTTTTTTGGCTGAGAATTTACCTATTTGGCCATTAATTAATCTTTATTAGTCGATAATTGATTTTTTGCTTGGAAATAAAATCATTTGTTCGAAAATTAATTCCTAATAGCTAAAAATTTAACTTTTCAGTTGATATTTGGCCTACTTTGTTGAAAATTCCTGTTCTTGTTCAGATTCACCTGTTTGTTTCAAAACTTATGTTTTTTCAGTTAATTTTTTTTTGGTCGAAGAATTGGTCTAGTTTGTTGAAAACAAGCCATTTTGGTCGGGAATCTGATTGTTTTGTTTAAGATGCATTTTTTTTGTTGGAACTTTGATCATTCTGATGAGAGTTTGACTGTATATTTGAAGTCATTTTTTCTAGACGAAGATTAAACCGTCTTGTTGAAAAAATTTTCTTGGTAGGGAATTTATCTTCTTTAAAGAATTTTTAAACTATTGATATAAAAAATCAGCAATTTGCTTGGAAACTATCTATTTTGTTTAAAGTTTGATTATTAGAATTGAATTTAATTAATTAATCAAATTCATCTTCGATTGATAATTCTTCCTTCTGGATTAAAAATTCACCTTCCACAGTAGTAATTCGAACTCTTTCCGCAATTCAAATTCAGGATTTGAAAATTCAACTTTCTTTGGCTATATATTAATATTTTTGGACGAATGTTCAGAATTTTCGGTGAAAAATCTCCTTTTGGGTATAAAATTGATCTTTTTGGTTGGAAAATGAACCAATGTGTTGAAAAATTAGGCTATTTGTCCAAAAACTATCTATTTTGTTGAAAGTTTAATTAATCTGCTAGAAACTCAACCATTCTGCTGAGGCCATCTTTTTGCTCAGAAAATGAACTGTTTTGTTGGGAATTCGTCCTTTTGGATTAAAAATCCACTTTCCATGGCAGGAATTCAAACTCGTCCGGAAATTATATTTTTTGGATTGAACATTCAGATATCCTACAAAAAATCCAAATTTTTGCCTAAAAATTGAAATGGTCTTTGCTGTTTAGCTATCTTTTCGGACCGAAAGTTAACTGTTTTGTTGTAAAATCTTTTCTTTTGTTTAAAATTAATCTCCTTGTTTGGAAATTCAGCTATTGGGTTAAAAATGTATCTATTTGGTTAAAGTCATTTTAGCTGTCAAACATTGAACCGTTTACTCAAAATCTCGTCCTTATGGATTAGATATTATCGACCCTTTGATGGTAGAATTCCAAACTCTTACGAGAATTTAAATTTCTTTGTTGAAGAATTCGACTGTCTTCTCGGAAATTAATTTTCTTTTTGCTTGAAAATTTAACTGTTTTTGTTTGTGTAACGTTTTTTGTTGAAATATCCGAAAATTTCGTAGAAAATTCATTCTTTCAGGTTTAAAATTCAACTATCGAGTTGATTTTAAAAAAATCTTCGAAGAGGGTATCAATAAGGAACTTAATTGCATCAAAAACTGTGTAGTTCCGCCACAAAAAAAAATTAAACAGCACAAAGCGATCGACTGATGATGCTATTCAAAACTAAAAAAAATCAGCTTCTCTCAAAATGTGTGCAGGATAAAATGAGTCAAAGTTATTGCCTAAGATGAAGGAAATTACATAACGTATCCAGAATATCATGAATAAAAGAAAATTATGAATTTTTCAAAAGTCTAACGCAGATAAGAAACAAGAATAAAGCATTCAAGAAGATAAATGGGTATATCAAGATTGATTTAAATTATTCCAATAACAACTTCCCATTTTCTCTGCTGAACAGAAATATCTCATTTCCTTTACACTCTTTACAGGAATAGTCCGTGGCTGGACATTCGCCCACAAGCAATATATCATTTATTCATTCGCATGGAATTATAACGTCTGTAGTGGAATTGCGCAAAAGCATTCTACTAGTTCGGATGTTATCAGAAACATTCTCTTATTGCACCTCCATTGTCTCTGAAGGAAGCTTAACGTTGTTCTCTTTTTATTATTAGAGGATTTTATTGGAGGATGAATAAGGTCTTCGATCTTTAATTGGCAGTTGGTAGTTGGTCGTCGTTGAATCGGAAGGAGACCGTCGATTCGCGAACTACCTAGTAATGATTTGTCACACGATATAAGCAGTATTGTTTATCGGTTGACATAAGAACCAAGTAGGCTGCAAGAAGGCGTATTACATTCACTGTTTTAATGTGACAATGCAAATAACTCTTTTGAAACTTAGGAGCTCTGAATTACTTGCATAAATCACCATTCTCAAGACTTGAAAAATTATGAGACGATAGAATAAGTTGATAATTTTGTGTATATAAGAAGTTTATTGACTGCTGATGGAAAAGCAGATGCAGTGATCTCCGGACGTATATATGAGGACAGAAAGATCATCGTCTGTGTACGAGTCATCACTAGGAGCAAACATGCAACAATTGATGCTGAAAGTGAGATATAAAAATCGGTGCTTATGCACCCACCGTGCTGTATGGTAGCGAGTTTGCAAAACTTTGTGAAAGCGTCTATAATTACAAACATGTGTTGCTTCGTTGCGATTTGCTTATCAATAGAACGAAGGTGGTCTTTATGATGTGTTAAGAACAGCTTTCCACTTTCCGAAATAAGGTTAGGGGCGTTGGACGGTTTCGAATTTTTTTTTTGATAGTTACGGCACTGACTTTCGTATTTATTTCTTTTGGGTCTTATTCAAAGCAATAGGGAAAATCTAACAAAAACCCGGGATCTTTCAGGATCTATTGATCGAAGAAAGTATTAATGACTTACCCTTGGGCTGAAAAAAATAAATATTTTCATCGTAAACGTGAATATTCCGGAATGCAGAAATGCTCCGGTAGCAGACGACGTCGGCGAGACATGATGAGCAGCAGCGAGACCGGTCACTATTTTTTTTTCTCGCACAACACCATCAACTAAGATATATTCCCGGTGGTCCACTATGATTTCTAGATTCCTTGCAAGACGATTGTAACCACAAAATTCAGTACAGTCAACGGAGAAAAATGGCAGGTCCTATGTGTGAGGTCCGTAAGAATGTAGTTGTACGCCAAAAGAGCAGACCACGCGAGTCAGGGCTGCTAACGTCACTTGTCGGGGCTCTTACTTATCGACGTATCCAGACGACGCCAAAGTTCGAAATAAAAACGTGAATTATATTTGCTTGCGGAAACATTTAAATATTTCTGTCAGATACCATCCCCAAACGCACCAATTTCAGAGATGACCAAATTTCAAATTATTTTTTAATATTAAAATGTAGAAATATTTATAAATCTACCAATTTCAGGATTGCAAATGTGGCGACTTTAGCAATTTTAAAATGTAAAATTCAGCGATCAGATGATCTAGGAAAATCATAAAGAAATTTAGAGACGAGCCAGTTCAAAAATCTAAGGTTGCAAATATAGTAATTTTGCACTTTTGGAATATATTTATTGGTGACTAAAAAAAAATATGTGTAGGAGATCCAGTTTAAAAATTTTACAGTATTGCACATGTAATAAATTTATCACTTTCGAAATTTATGATACACTGATCAAGTAACTTGGGAAAATTATAAACAAATTTACAGACAGGCCGGTTTATCAATTTCAGGATTGCAAACGGGTAGATTAAGAAATTTAGGGTCCAGTGATCAGATGATTAAGGAAAATTATAAAAAAATTTACACACGGGCCGGTTCAAGCATCTCAGGATTTTAAGTATGGCAATTAAGCAATTTTGAAATTTGTTAATTGGCGAATAAAAGAAGTTAGAGTCCAGAATGAAATGTGCAGGGAGGCTAGTTCAGAAATTGGTCAATTGCAAATGTGATAAATTGGTCAATTACTTCTGAAATTGTAGAATGGGCTAGATTTGATAACTTTGGAAATATACACACACACACACACACACACACACACACACATACATACATATATTGGCAGAGAATTCAGTTTGAAGTTTTGGTATTTCGAAATTGGTAGGTTTATACCTATTATCTACATTTTCATATTTTTTTTTTTTTTTTTTTTTTTTTTTTTAATAATAATTTCAATTTTGGTCATCTCTAGAACTGGTGCATTTAGAGGTGGTATCTGACAGAACTATTTGAATGACTTCGCAGGTAAATAAAATCCACGTTTTTATTTCGAAATATATCGGGGTCTGGTGCGTCGATAAGTAAGAGCTCCGATAAGTGTCCTTAGCAACCCTGACTCGCGTGGTCCGCTCTTTTGGCGTACACCTCAATCTCATTGACCTGACACATAGGACCCGTCAGTTTTATTCAATGGACTGTGCTTTTCTGTCATGTAAATCGATTTTTTGGTAACGATCGTCTTTCATGGAATCTAGGAATCTTAGCGGAACACCGGGAATATATCTTACATGTTCGTTTTGTGCGGAAAAAAATAAAATAGTGACCGGTCTCGATGTTGCTCAACAAGTCTCGACGTCATCTTCCACCGGAGCATTTCTGCATTCCGGAATATTCATGTTTACGATGAAAATATTTATTTCCTCAGCCCAAGGGTAAGTCATTGAAATTTTGTTCGATCAATGGATCCTGAAAGACCCCGATGTTTTGTTACATTTTCCCTATTGCTTTGGAAAAGACCCAGAAGCAAATAAATACGAAAGTCAGTGCCGAACCTATGAAAAAAATACGAAGTCGAAACTGTTCAACGACGTTAAGACAATGCTATACATTTAAAAGACAGTTCGCTACGTAAACTTCGGCTTTGTCTACAATGTACTAGCAGCTTCCAAATATTGCTTTCAATATCTTTTTGTTTAACAGCAAAGTGTCAGCAAATCAAGTGTTCAATCAATTTTTATTGTCTAAGCGCAATTGCAGTTCGTTGTCAACCATCAGATTTAACACCTGTTTGAAGATCAATAGATGCTCTGCCATATTGGATTGTTTACATACCATTAGAAGGTTGCCGGTCTTGCCTTGAGACCAAATGATACTTCCAAATATTCGAATGGGCAAAGCAAAACTATAAAGCAGGTGTATCGAATTGAATCCTCGGTGACGTCTATTTGATTGAATCTATGTTTTCAGTCCAGTAACGCAAAGTGATCTTTGTCACGTGATCCGTCGATCTGGTCTTCCATCAACAGAAGCGAGCAATTGTTCCTTAGAGTGATTTTATTCATCAACGCATTTTCTGTGTCTTGAATTTATTTTTGGTCATTAACATCGGAGATACGCAAGAAGAATCCATTTCAGGGATAATTTGTCTCGATGGAAAGTCTTTTGAGATCTCGACTAGATTTTCTTCTCCCTCGAAAGATCATCTTCGCGACGCTAAATATATGGGTCGATGGTTTGTCGATCGTAGAGTCATCTAAGTTTTCATCTTAGGGTATTCTGAACATTCTTGCTTTGAATATCCAGGAGCATATGAACTCATCAATTCCGACTCAACCTACTCAGCCCATAAATCGTCTCAGCCTAGCACAACCGGACTAGACATAGTGTTATCAGGGACGACAATAAGTTTCATTTTAATAGTGACCTTATCGAAGTTGACAGTAGCTGGAAGCGCACTTAAGTAAACAGGTGCGCTATCATGAGCTCATAGGGCTACTGGTGTCTAGAAGGGTATTTGCCTTTCAGCACAGTCTTAGCTACGTAGGATATTTGTTTTTCAGAAGCAGCATCCAAATCAGATACATTACTGATTTGTTGTTGTTGTTTTGGAAGGAGTTTTCTTATTGGTGCAATCCTTTCACATATGAAAGCATCGGAAGCAGGCCCCTTTCGGCCTTCATAGTAATTAGCACTGAGCTGACACGTACCCAAACTTATTACAATTGCAGCAACGCATTTCAAATTTTTTGCGAAGGTCTAATCGGTTTTGGCAATGGTCAAACATTTTCCATTGTTATGTCCAATTTATAGAAAGGTAGTGTTTCATATTGAGCACTTGATTCTAAATTTGAATATTCGAGTACGGAGAATAGATGTGAGAAACCACATTAGGCACAACACCGATAAGGTGGGAATGGGTTGAGAACGAGTGTCCAATTCTAATCCTAGTGAGCGTCAGCGTCACCTAGTCTCTACGGTTTCCTCAGATGATTTGATTTTTTTGAAAACTTTGTTCCTAACCAGGTTCAGCTTGGTGTTGTTTGAGCATTCCCAATTATCATTCCATAAGGTTTCAAAGGCTTGGCATATGTAGTTCCTGAAGTCTTTGTAATGTACAGGAACTGTCGCATAAGGCACAAGGAGGTAGCAGGGAGTAGTAGATTTCGATCCATAAGTATAAATAGACATGTCATTGGAGAGTCTGGTCAATATGTCGGTAAACGCAGATCTGTATTCGATCGGATCAGTTTTGTTTCTAGGTAACACCTACAAGTCAGTGATTGGTTTTGGAACTGTTAATCCCTAGTAGGGAAAACTGTAGGATCCTCTGAGGGCAATCGTTGGCATCTGGATGTTTTTTCTGCCGTAGAAAGGGACGTATGGGTTTGAACTTCTATTGTACTTTTCTCGATATTTCCTCAAAAAGATGTTCTCATATACAGGATAAGATGGTGTAGAGGTTATTGCAGTAGCATAAGTCAGGGTAAGCTTCTTTCTTTTGAGAGCCAGAGGTGGTTCCTGAAATTCTGCGAGAATCCTACTTATAGGACTAGAGAAAAATGCTCCTTAGGCAATTTTCAAACCTGTATTGAGTATGGGGGAGATTAATTCTAAAGCAATCGGTTTGTCAGATTTACGGATTGAGGATCTGTAGTCCAATTTGGATCTGGTGACAGCCTAATAGGTGTTGACAAGTATTTTCCGGTTTGCACCCCAATTTCTTTTAGGAAGGATTTTTATGATGTCGAGTCTGCGTTTACTGTCATCTCCCAGGTATTTAGGTATCCATGTACCTATGTATCCATGTACCCATGTATCTATGTATACAGGGAATTCATATAAGTCTGTTGTCAGAAGTGAGCCTAAAAATCCGTATTATTTCAACAACATAATTGAATTCAATTAGAAATAGTGTAGCACTCAATAAATATCCTTAAGGAACTCTATTTATGAGCTCAATTTCTATTGAGAGATATCCATTTACTCTGACTTGTATGAATCTTGCGAGAAGGAAATTTTCAATAAAGTATTCATTAGACCATTAATACCCTTGTCAAGTAAGATGTTTTTAGACTATTTTAGATTGTCAAACATGTTCACTAGTTCGACGACCATTGTCATTCTAATAAACTGAGATTGGGAGCGTAACCATTTCTACCCTCTCCTTTAAGTTCTAAATTTAAACATTCTCTGCATGAATCGTATTTCCTTCTTCGTCATACGATATCATGGTGGACGTGCGTATTAGCATCCTATTGTACCCCATTGTCATTCTGTGCACGCTGTGGAAATAAAATGACTCCTTTCTGCGTACATGTAAATCATAAGTACTCTCGTATAGTCTTCTTCTCATCGAGGACATGTGAGACTCTTTTTTTATCTCAAGTTTGTCTACGGGGCGAGTAATCTGATGAAACGTTTCTCTACAGACTACAGACTAAAGAATAAAGACTAGAGACTAAATACTAGGGACTAAAGACTAAAAACTTGTTGTACTTTCGCCTATCGCAATTAATCTCGTTATTGTGTGATATAATGGGAGTATATTTCCTCACATACTTTTGAAGGCCAATTGCAATCATATGATGGAAAATGTTCATTTTTAAGAAATGGTATGGAGGTCAAGCTATGGAGCACAACAACTTCACAGGAAATGCAAGTTGATCAATTTCATTCCAAAATTGGATGAAAATGATACTTGCAACGCTTTTATTTCCTTATTCCTTATTTTATGTTTCATCAACAAATTATGCACTAAAGATCAGAATGATCCAGTCCTTAAGATCAATCGCATGTCTTAAATTACCATGAGTTTACGACTGTCACTCGTCTTTTTAGTTTGAAATATCCGCTACTACATTTTTCGTAGAAAATTGGTTTACTAGTTTGGAAATTCATCTTCTCAGTCGAAAATTGCAAAATTCGCTTGAGATTTGAAACAATAATTTTGGGCCTGCAAAAGTGTATCATTCTAATCTTCAGTCGAAATAATAATCATTAACCAGAACGGTTGATGCCCAAGCGTTTACTATGCTTGAAGAATAAGAGGGTGCGTCGGACGATCCGGTTGCAGGTGCCGAAATAAGATTGGCTATCGACGACATTATATCCGCAATGAATAGTCTTAGGGATAGTGAGGCTTTACCACAGGAATGCTCAATCGCAGAATGACTACCCAAATTTATCTATACGAGTCCTATGAACGGTAAAGTTCCAAACGGTTGAAGAAAGGTGATTGTCATTCCAATCTAAAAGGGAAAGGGCGATGGAGGTACTTTTACTAATTATAGAACGATTAGCCTTCTAAGTAACGTGAGAAAAATAATTACTGAAATACCTAATCGATAAAAGATCATGGGAAAGACATAAGAAAGTATGATTATTTTCAGAATTTAACAGAACACAGGAATTCTTGCCTAACGGTAATGTACCATTAAGGACACGATGTGTACATAACTTTTTTATTAACAACAATCAACTAAGGAAAATAATAGTTGTTATACTTGAAGAAACTTAACTTAACTGAAAAATCAATCTTCAACCAAAGAACTGAATTATTGAAGGTCGAAAATTGGAGACGAATTTCCACGAATGTTCAACAATTAAAGTTTGTATCGGAAACAAGTGCTTAAAATGTTATATTCACATAATTCCACATAGAAGTTCAAAGAATAAACATTTAAATGCATATGGAAATTTTTTCCAAGAGCCAGATTTCGGAATAAGAAATAGTCATTTGACAAATATTGTTTCGTCAAATTCAAAGTAATCTGATGAAATCTTAAAAGTGAACTCATAACTGAATATTTGAAAAAGTAGTTCAAATGTCAACCAAGGAGTCGCATTTCCAATCAAAATGACTTTCTAGCATAAAATAATTTTTTTCTGGAAGAATAATCAAACTGCCAACCAAATGTAGGAAAAGAATGACTAAGAAAGAAGTTTAACTTCGATTCAAGCACAGTCAAATATCGACCCAAAAAGGATTTTCATTTTAAATAAAAAATTGTTGATTCAAACAAAAAGACAAATTCGCAAAGAGGTACTTGAACTGTTTACAAAAAGAATGATCACTCTTCAACCGGAAAGATTTTCAAACTAAAGAGACGAAATTTAACAAAAGAGTCGCATTTTTCATTGAGGAAGATTTTTAAGTAAGAAGGAGAGAGAAAAATTTCAATCGATATCCCAAACTCTCAATCAAAAATACGAATTTTCTACAGAACAGTTAAGATGTCAAGCTTAAAATTGAGTTTTCTTACAAAAAAAAGTTAATTTATGAACAATCAGTTTAAGTTTCTACTCAAATTGTACAAATTTTTTACCCAAAAATTGTTCTGCTTAACAGAACAAGTCAACTTCCAAACAAAATTTTCATCGAAGAAGTTCATTTTCAAGCAAATAGTTCAATTTTGTACCAAACGTAGTTGGAATTTTTACTCAAAAAAGACGAATTTCCATTTAAACCGTTAAACTTACAACCAAAAAGACGAATTTTTTAACCAAAGAGTTAAATTTTCACTAAGATAGATAATTAAAAGAAATTCGCAACAGAAAAATTGATTAAGTTTTAAAATAAAAAGACAAAATTCAACAAGAAAGTTGAATTTTTAACTACAAAAGAATAGTCAGTTCAGGAAGAATAATAATTAAAATCAAATTGTTAGAGTTTTTATCCAAAAAGACTATAATTTCATCTGAAAAAGTTAATTTTGAATCAAACAGTGAGTTTCAGAAACATCGGTTTGTTAATTAAAAAATTGATTTACAACCAAATTGCCTAATTTTTCACCAAAATCATTTGAATTTTGAACTGATGAAAATTATTTTCCAGCAAAACATTTTTGATTTTCAACCTAAAAAGACAAATTTTCAACTGAACAATAAAATTTTTGCTAAAAAGATGAAGCTTCAATCGAAGAAGACAAAAGAGACAAAAGAGTTTCATATTCTGCCGATAGAGATTAATTATTTTGAGAGGAACAACAATTTCCACGAAACTGTAAAAGTTTTCAGCCATAAAGACAAATTTTCGGAAAGGAAACTTGCAACCGAAAACATGCTTTTTCATTAACAAATTTTTTTTCTGAAAACAAACGAATTTTGTTCAAAACACTAAAACTTCTAACCTCAAAATATCGGCTTTTTCCATACAAAAGTTATTATCAATCAAATATAGGACACAAATATTCAACTAAAAATTTGAAGTTTCAATTGAAAACACAGATTTTTAACCAAATGGTTAGATTTTCACAAAAAAAAGATAATTATGAAAAATTTCTTCAAAAAATTACGAAGTTTTAATCAAAAGGGACCGAATTTAACGAAACAGTAAAATTTTTTATCAAAAAAGATTTATCAGTTCAGGAAGTTAAGAAGACTTTTTTCCATCAATAGTTCGAAATTTAAATAAAAAGATGAGTCTTCTACAAAGTTGTAAGATCTTGTAACAAAATAATTGAAATCTCAACTATAACCTAATATCTGCATAATTTCTCATGATAATTCCTGGAACAAACATTTTTATCCCTAAATTTTTCTTCTCAAATTCAATTTCTTTTTATAATATCCATGCTCTTCTATTATTTACATTATTGAATGTTGAACAGTTTTGGATAAGAGTCTATTTTTTGTTTCACTCAACTGAAAAAAGTATAAAAAAACAAACTTTGCGAAAAAAAAGCTTAGAAAGTGAAAAAATGCAGAACAGAAAATAAAGCAATGTGATTGGAAGTTAAGGTATATGTGAGAATGCGAATTAAATCAGGACTATGAAACCAGAATTCGAATCGACTATCATTTATTCATCAAGAAGCACTTATTCGCCTGAACTAATTACAAATTAAAATTATTTGCCCAGGTTGAAGAAAGGATATAAAATTCTCATATAACTGTGTCTTTTATGAAAGTTCGTTGTTTCTGCGGAGTCAAATGAAGTTTGAAAAGGTAAAGAGAAAGTGTTTTGAATGCAACATTGTTGAACTGATAAGAGGCTTTCACAGAAAGTTTTTAATTTATGCTGCTCTTCCTGTCTGAAACCGTAACATTTTAGTGCAGAGTATCAGCAGTTTCCCTCCGTAAATTCAAGATTTGACAGTTATCACGGGGAAAATTTTATCTTTCCTTTATTAGAATATTTTTGACATACATTGCACAGTGAAATTTTAATTAAAAATGCCGATAAATAATTTTGGTTAAACTGGTTACATCGATAAATGGATACTTAGAGCTGCCGTTCGATCTGAGGAAGAAGGCGGTAACTACAAAATCAGCTAACAGAGGAAATAGACGAAAATGTTTGACTCTGGTTCACGCGCGTCAAATTTCTACCTATTTTGTAATGATACCAACGAATTCGTCAAATTTTGAACTAAAAAATTTTATTTTTAACCAAATAGTGACATTAAGTTGGAGTTTATTTTTAGTGAGATGTCTTTCTAAACTGAGCATTTCGGTTGAACTGTCAGCGAAATTTGCTAACAGACTAAGATGAGCAGTAAAACAAAATGGATGAACCTAAGTGTTTCCTATTACTGCATCTCCTTCTTTTTTTACTTAGTGATTTCGCGGAATATAATAAGTATTGCGTCCATTTGTTCATTTAGTCTGGCACCGTTAAGTTCAATCTCATGAGTTGGCCTAGCCAAATTTATTTGTGATTTTTAGCGAAAGCAGTCTCAGCCTAATTTCGCGTACATAACTTAGGATAACGCGAGTCTTCCATTTCGACGATCTGAGCTGCCCACTTCAAAGCCATTTTCATTATATGATGGGAAACGCAAGTTCATCCTAGTTTCAATCTGACAACGTAGTCAGGTGTGTTTCTGTATAGGCGAAACGAATTTTTGAAGAAACGTACTTTTGCTTCCCCGGAGACCTCTAGGTAGTTGAGACCAAAAATATGGGACCCATGTAGTGAAGTACTTTCAAAGGGAATCTTGGATTTCAACCATAGATGGCCACGAGGAAAATTCAGAACGGATAAAGATGCTCATCGCAGAAGCAGAGGCTAAATTATCCCTACTTACAGCGTCGTGAGCAGCTTGTTCAGATACACCAACCTTTGAAAAAGCAGTACCAAGGAAATTAGATAACGGCAGAAATTCTAGAGGAGTATTGTAATTGTAAAGTATTGTATATTGTAATGCGTGGTATAGGAGTTGTTTACTTAGAGACTTGCGACGCACGTATTCACGAGACTATACATACGGTCCGGAGTGTTTACCTTCGCCTAGTCAGTCGTCGATTCAAATCTGGTTCGAACTGGATTTCCAAACCCCAACCTCTGAAAAATATCTCTATATCGGATGTAGGGAGACTGAACATGATTGGACTTGGCAATCCACCCTGTCGAACTCCCTCAGTGACGGGTACTTTCTCTGAGAATTCTAATGATTTTTTAGCTTACCCCAAGATTACAGAGCTTCACCCAGATAAGAGGATGGTTCACAGATGGAAAAGCATGCGAAAAATCTACAATTGTGGTCCTGGAGCTTTGTTGGGTTCACACTTTTTCCTTGAATCAGGGATTTTTTGAGATGTGCAATCCCCGTCGAGTAGAGAGTGACGCACATCCGTAGAAAAATTTGGTGACAAACTTCACATAAGAGAATCCAGATGATAATAGTTTTCCCAGTCTTTAGCGACAAGATCTGGCACAAATTCTCCCTTCAAACCTTTAAATTTATTTCCGATGTACCTTTTTACTCATTTTGACCCCCACCCCCAAATATTTTTCTGGATTCGCCACTGATTATGCTTCTCTGTGACTTCTTTCTCTCTAACAGTCTTTTCTTAGTCTTCCAGAAATTTAACTTTATCGGAGTTCCCCCTCCAAACACTCTCGATTCTTTAATGGGAATTCAGACTCCCGCACTTTTGCCTATTACACCCTATATTTATTTGACAAGGATTTCCCCCATTGCCCTGAAATCTCTATCTCTTTATGAAGTTCTTCTGTTTTTTTTCTTTCTTCTAGCTCCCACCAGGATTTTTCCACACTCAGGAGTTCTGATTGACTAGACTAGACTTCTAATAGACCTTTTATCTCTTTCGGCAAGCCTTTCGAATTTTTCAAAACCTCTTATCGAACTGTATACTTCTTGTTGTTGTTTAGGATCTTGCATATGCGATTGCGAAATTTCTGGACGTGTTGAATCTTTTATCTGTGGCTCGTTTCATGAGGCAAAAGTTAGTTTTCAAATTATTTGCCCAATCAACTTGGCCGGTATCAACACATCAACCCCTCTCTTGCTTATCTGACTGTCTGAGTTTTCGCGCTGATGTCGTTCTGCAACTCGTACGCTCAATCGTAAGTGCAGCATCCTAATTGTCCCTGCTAACTCTAGCTTTCTCTACAAGTTTCTTCATATTTCTTACTTCTTCCGACACTATCCTGACCTCTTATTTTCCTTCTCTATTCCACCATTTGTCCACTACTCTCCAAAAAATGTCATGTAAGTAATCCCTTTCTGTCACAGTAGAAGCCTCCTCTTGATCCCTCACAGTATTAATGTTTGGGCCCTATACGCAAGTTTAATGCTACCAGTTTCGTGCTGCCATCTTGGTTTGTTCGTCTCGACCTCTACTTCTACTCCCGTTTTCTTCCATAACCTCACTGTCTGTTCTATACAATGCCCACAAAAAAAAAAACAGAAATATTCACTGCTTCTACTGGATCTCAACTATGGATAACACTCCCTTCAGATTTCCAGCTTTACAGCTACCGTCTGATCACTTTCTGGCTTTAGAATCGTACTAAATTCTGGAAACTAGCGAAAATCTAACTTGAGTATTTCACACGTGTTCCCGTCGTCACTGCGCGCAAAGGAATAGAGCACTATCTCCTTTTCTTTCTACTACGTTCGAGTTCGCGCATCCAAATGAGCAGTCTAGTTTATATGTCGATGGAGAAAACATAATATAATAGTTCCAGAAAGTTTGTTAATATTGTAAAGTATTCCAAGAACTATATCAAATCCTTCAAATCCAGTATATCATTATCATGATTGTGTAGTTGTTGTGTTTTCATCAAGTTCTCACTATGGCTTCACGCGTGCCAACAAATCCGTAGTCTTGCGTATTCGCGCAGTATGCTAAATGGACTAAAAACATATTTCCGTTTGAATAAAGTAGCATAAACAATTATCATGGGAGTAGACAAAAGTATAAGACGTATTCATTCATAGGTTCCCGGCACAAGGAGATCCACAATTACTCCTGTGGTTGCAGAATATGAGCTGAGGATCTCCATTCGTACTTTCAGAAGCTTCGATACTATGCTCGGATCATTCCGAAGAAAGATATCTTAATAGGGGATCATTGAGCGTCGATCTTGTAAATATACTAAATTTTTGTATCTCCAGGTTATTGTGTATATTTTTGTATAAATTACTCGAAAGTAGTCTTGTTTGGTTCAAACTCTGTACAATATATTTCTATCATTCACGACTTGCAATATTCATCCACGAAAATATTTGGTAGCATTAACTCCCAAAATTAGGATCGGTTTTGTTAGAAACTATCAGATGGTTGTACTATTGAATGAGCCTGTATTTTTCAAACTTTTCCCAGAATCCTTCCATTACATAAAAATTTATTTATCCAACTCTCAACATCATTATTCTCTAAAAAAGCAATGTTTTTTTCGGCAACCATCATGAGGTTTTCTCGTGGGACAATGAAGTCTCTTATTGCAAGTTTGAATATACGCGCCAAAAGTGTCCATTTGCCCCAAAGTGTCATGGCCACCATATCTTCAATTCATTTCATGGCAGTGCACGCAATTCGGTTCGTATGTCCCATCCATACTGACCCCTGTAACCGCGGCCATATTCGTGAGGCTCAGTTAGCCTTAGTGCGTGTGAAATATAGACAAAATACCGAAAATTGTCAAATATGTTTGGGAATAATTATCCTGCTAGCCTTAAGGGTGATGACTTTGCAGAACATAAACTTAAAGTTGTGTTATATAAAGGTATTGATCCGTACACGTTGAACATAAGCGATTTATCAAGAGATGAAATAAACTACCCGCAGTGTCCGCTTAAGATCTTCTGAGTTATTTAGTAGATACTACAGATTTTTCAACCAAAAAACAATTCAAGGCTTAAAAATCCACAGAGTCCTCTACTTTTGTCACTGATGGCTAGATTCGGTGGATTAAAACTAAATTTTTATCAAGCAGAAATGAGCTAGTTTGTTCCAAGATGAGTGGTTCGCTTAATGTC
>WSXT02218053.1:0-17151 GCA_011762715.2 Neuroterus valhalla | reverse complement strand
AAAGCCTTCAGGTTACCCCTGAAGGCCTTCCGCGTTAAATTGACAAGCAGCTCTCCCCTCCAATCGGCACCGAAGTGATTCTTCACTGCTTCTTTAACGTCCTTTCCAACAGTGAGCTCGTCGAGGTCGAGTATTTCAACCTCGATTCGGAAGACAAGCTCGCGGACCTTTCCGTCTGTGCCAGCCACCTCTTCAATAGCGTTTGACAGTTTAATTCTGTCATTCGACAGGTTTCCTACCTCTATGAGGATGTCACCCCTATTGGCGGCAGCGATGATACCATGAACGGCTATAACGAGTAAACCGACGATGACATTGATTATGATGATGACGACGGTGACGAAGACGATACAAAGGACGATAACAAGGACGCAGCGATGATGAAGATTAAAAAAATTGCGGCGGTGACGACGGTCACGATAAGGTCAACTTAGACGACGACGATGATGATGATGATGATGATGATGGCAACGATGATGGTGCCAACGATGATGTTGGTGATGACGATGAGGAAAACGGCTATAACGAGGAAAACGACGATCGTGTTCAATAGGGATGGGATGATAAGGATCAGAGAAAGGGTGTAAGATGTAATAGGTAAAAGAGATGATGGTGTAGTGGCTCTAAGGGGAAAGTTCCAATGAGAGGATGGGGAGGAAAAGGGGTCTCTACAGGGAGGCAGAAAGTTTTGAAAGGAGAATAAAGAATATGGTTATGAATAGGGAGGGGGAGATTTCGAGAGACTTGATGGTAGATAGAGGGTGGGTATGCGCGAATGGAAGAGGGATAGTACACGTATGTGAGTGAGGTCGGAGCATCGGTGATCGGTGATCACAGCCAAAGGAAGAATGGGTTAATACTATCGGCTAATAATATTGTGGATGAGAGCAGAGGGCGGCAAAAGGCAAGGAAGAGAAGAAGTCTCAAAAAGAAGAGGGAGGTATGGACGGAGGAGACTATGAAGATATACCAAAAGCAGATGAGAAAAGTTTGCTACGCAGGTGAGTTAGTAGAATAAATATGGGTAGATCTGAAAGCGAATGTGATAAGGTGCGTGCAAAAGGAAGTGTTCAGGAAGGAGAAGAAGGTAGTGATGAAAACGTGGTAAACAAGAAGATGTAGAAAGATGGTGAGAAAGGTTGAAATGAAGCACAATGAGGTGCTAAGACATAGTGAGTGAGGAGTGGAATGAGTTTATCAAAGAATCATTCAAGGGATCGGATAAACAGAAGAGTACTGAGGGAAGCAGAAGAACAAAAGAGAAAGGAGATTTGAAGTTCAATGATGAGGGAATAGAGATACGAATGAGGATGTTAAGAAGGTCAAAGGCAGCAGGCTTAGACGGGGTGCGGGATGAAGCAAGGACAGTAAGGAGGAGAAAGGGATTTCCGAAAGTGTTGAGGGAAGATCCGATAGTGCCAATGTATAAGAGGGGGGTAGAGATAAGCAGAAGAATATGGGGAAATCAATATTTAAATTTTGCGCCCCGTCGTAGATACATAAATAGGGAAGAAAGGGTAAAAACTGTACGCGTTTTTCGTAGATCTCGAAGGCGCATTGCCATCAGTGGATAGGGCGAGGTTGTGGCACGCGATTGAAAAGAGAGAAGAGTAGAGAGAGGTCCAACTGAGAAGATGAAGGAGGTGTATGAAGAGAGGAAAGATAGGTGAGAGGTTGACACAGGATTCCAGAATGTTTCTAAACGGATAGGTGGTTGAGACAGGAGTGTCCATTTAGCGCAACGTTTTTCGCGATTTCAGCCACAAATATGGAGAGAAAGCTAGAGTGTGGACTGATAGGGGGAGTCAGGTTGAGAGAATACCTGGAGAAGAGTCGGTTAGAGTAGAATGCAGAAAAGTTCAAGGTTATGATTTTGAGTAAAGGAAGTGGAAGAGATAAGAGAGGAGATTGTAGGTGGGAAGGGACGACATATGAAGGAAAGAGTTAGGAGAGGAAATGTTTTGGTGAGGCAGGTGTGTTAGGACTGGGGGATGGGTTGTTTGCAGATGACTTTAAGAGGAAGATAAAGTTGTCCAATTCGCATGTGGTGAGTGTTCTACTATATGATATAGAAGTGGATGGGAGAGGGGAAGGTGAGAGGTAGAGGAGAGGATGAACAGGTACAAAGAAGAGAAAGATAGATGGGTGTGCAAGTATGAGGAGAAACTGGGAGAGAGAGGAAGTTTGCTGTTGAGGGTTGGTGGTGTGTGTTGGTTCTCCTTTCCCAGGAGCGGAATCACTTAACATGTACCCCATTCTTTGGGCCATCCACGTCCTTTCCCTACTTTGCTGGACACTATGCACGTCTTTTATCTTACTATTTCAGAGGTTCATCCTTCAGGCTATTCTCTGCTGTTGCTTTATTTTTTGCCAGGCTTTTCATTGCCCCGTTATTTGCCCCTGCTTATATCATTCCTATTTTTTCCTCTTCTTCCATTCCCTTTCGCTCTCCATCTTTCCTTTTTCTCTATTTATTACCTTCTATGATCTTCTCTCCTCAACTTGTTTCTCTTTCTTCTCCATATATTTTTCCTTCTACCTTTTCTTGTTCAACATTCCCTTATACTCTTGTTTCCTTCTATTTTAATCCTTTTTGTCAATCTTCGCTATATACCATTCTCTTACGCTCTCCTTCATTTTCTTTCTAACCTCCTAATATTTCTCATCTCACCATCATTTTCTTTTATGTCCGCCTCTTCTTCAGGTCTTTCATCTTCTTTTACCCGATCAATTTCCTCCTTCATTATTTCCATCAACCCATCTGACCTTTTTCTCCTATATCTTTCAGATTCCCATTATTCTTCTTCGTCCTTCCCCCTATAATGTTAATGGCCTCCTCCTTTCAATTTTGCTATCACTGGAAGTTCTTAGGGCCTTTTTCATTACCTAGTTCCATTTTGCAAATATGTGATTTAATTTGACATCAAATTCCCAAGTTCCACAAATATTTTTATAACATTCTTCTCAATTTCAATGATTCACTCCACATAATGAAGAAGCACTAAGGAGACTATATCCACTTCTTGTTACTGAGTTCTGGAATCGTGGGTTGAGATCCATGTCAAAGGCAAAGTCATTAACGAAACGAACCACAGAACCTCTGACTTTGCCAGAGAATGAGTGATATCTGATCTTCTCGAATCCTTTTCAATCGAATCGAAGTTGAAATTTGATTGATTGGATTGATAAGCTGTTTGATTTCACTTTTCGGAAAATTTGAGTCTCTTCTCGTTCAACATTCTATACCTTATTTTACATTTCCCTAATACCCTCTCTACCCTCCTTACATTCCTGATCTCACTATCATTTCCTCACTGTTTTCCAATCTCTTTTTGGACTCTCCTCCTCTCTTATATACTCAATCAACCCCTTTATTCTTTCTATTATCTCTTATACCCCTTCCTCTTTTGTACCTCTGAGATTCTCACTCTCCACTTCTTCTTCATATTCTTCTAACTCTTCTTTTCCTTAGCAGCTCGTGTTCACCTTCCTTTCCCTTCCTCCCTTCTTCTTCTCTCCAGAGTGTTTATGACCTTCTTATATAACTATAACCAGAAATTGATCAAAGCCTATTACATTTCTCACTTCCATTCCCATCAAAAGTTTCCATATTCCTCCCTTTGCTAGGATCACGTTTATTACGGTCTCCCCTTTCCCTGAGAATCCTATCTCTCCAACCTTATCCCTATTTGTATTGGCATTACAAATCCACTTTCCTGCCTCTCCCATCAGGTTCAGAAGTATCCTATTCTCTTGATCCGTTTCCCAATGTTTCGATTTTCTTAAGAACACCTCCTTTTCTCCATTCCATACCTTTTCTCCCCGATCATTAGTCCAGGCATTAAGGTCACGCCTTATTTTATCATTACCAACTTTTTACCTCTTATTACCAACTTCTCTCTTTTCGCCCCTATTCACCTCTCTGAAAATTTCCATTCCTACTTTCCATTATACTTTTCCAATAAATTTCTTTCTTTCTCTTCTCTCGAAATCAACCCAGGAACCTTTACTTATGCTTCTCAATCATGAACCATTGCAGAACGCCACTTTCACTTCCTCATCTCCCTGCGTCCTCATCATTATTATTAGCCTTCCGTTGTTCCGTTACGTTCCCTTGACTTTCAATCCACTTTTCTCTGTCCTTCTTCCTTTCTTGCCTTGTTTGACAGGCTTCCGATACTTTTTTTCCTTCAACTCACATCCTCATCTCTCCGTTTGACCATATCCCATCCCTCCCTATTATCATCCTGCTCCCTTCCTTATTATTCTCATGCACTCTGCCCTATCATCCATTTTCTTATTCTCTCTTGTCAGATCATATCTGCATCTATTCTCTTCTTCTCTCTTCTAACACTTTCTTTTTACCCATCATTTCAAATCTATGTTCATTTCGACACCCGTGACACTACGTTCTTCCTTCTTCTTTATATTTTCTCTCTCCCTCAGGAAGCGGACTAGGGCAAGAGGAATGGGAAGTGATAGATAGGTAAGGAAGGGATAGGGGGGGTATAAATGGAGAAATCGGGATATGGGAAGAAGACGGAGTGTTTCAAGAGGCTGTTAGGAGGTGTAGAAAATAGGGTAGAGAGTGAAGGGAGGAGGATCGTTATGGAAGATGAGGGTAACGAAGAAGGTTCAAGTGGAAAAAAGGTGAATAAAAAATCACAAAGCTTAAAAGGGAGCAGACAACAGGTGAGGATAGCGTGGAAAATAGATAAATGAAGCACACAGAAAGGGTCAGAGAAGAGATGTCAAAGATCTACAATATGGTTTGGAGAGGTGAAGGATGTGTTTTCGAATATAGGATAGAGCTAGTAGTATTAATGATTCAGAAGGAGGGTGAAGAGAGGGTAAATGAATATATGATAACACACATATATCGGTAGGCTATAAGATATCCATGTGCTCAATTTTCTAGTTGAGAGTGATTTGGGTAGTAAGTAGGTAGAATTATTCGCACTGTTTTTGGATTTTGGAGCAGCATTTGACTTTGTGGACGAGAGAGTGTTATGGAATTTCATGGAATGGTAAGAGTTTGATGGAGGGTTTGGTATAGAGGATAAAGGATATATTTTTTGAGACAAAGATAAGGACAGAGTGAGCAAAGGAAGGGAGCAGAATTCAGGACAAGAAGCGGACTTGAGCAAGGGGGATGGGTAGTGGAAGGTAGGTAACGAGAGGATAAGAAGGGTAAAAATGAAGATTTAGGGACACGGAAAGGAGACATAGTGTCGCAAGAGGCTGTTGGAAGGAGTGGAAAATAGGGTAGAGAGGGAAAGGAAGAGGATTTTCATGGGAGATGAGGATAATGTAGAAGGTTCAAGCAGAGAAGAGGTGAATAAGCAATTACGAAGCTTAAAGGTGGCAGACAACAGGTCAGGATAGCGGGTAAAATAATGTACTTCAATATGGTGAAGAAAGGAGGAGGGAAGAGATGTGGAGGATCTGCAATGAGGATTGTAAAGATGAAGATATTGAAGAAAGGGCTAGTAGCACTAATGATTAAGAAGGAGTATACTGAATAAGGCATCTTTGTGCTTGATTTTCTAGTCGATAGTAATTTGGGTAGTAATTAACGAGAATCAGTAATACTGTTTTCGGATTTTGGAGCAGCATTTGACTCCGTGGACGGGAGAGTGTTATGGAATTCCATTAAAGAGGAAGGGGTTGATGAAGGGTTTAAGAGGGGGAAAAGGATATATTTGTTGAGACAAAGATAAGAGTAGAAGGAGAAAAGGAAAGAAGTGGGATTCAAGACAAGGGGGGGGGGTAGCAGGATTGCTGAGGGAAAGATTGATTTTGGATAACATTGATTAAGATAAGGCAAGGATGATGAAGCTGGAAGAAAAGAGAGATATCTATGGTTAAAGGGAATCAGGAAAAGTCAGAAAATGACTCCTGAAAGAGGAAATAATAAAGGGAGGAAAATGCAGGAGTTGACGCCACTGGACATCAATCTAAACCAATCCAATCTACACTGCGGGCCAAGGGGTGGCTGGTGGATCTTCGGGGGGTAACGAGGGGTTGGAAGCTCCTAATTGGCCTCCACATCCACCATCCGTCCATTCCTTACCTTACCCCTGACTCGCGACTCTTAACTAGAGACTCCACAGGAATCACAGAACAAACGGAGGAGAGAGAAAGACAAAGAGAGCATGAGTGGAAGAAGGGAAGAAGCATAGGAGAGGGTTCAGGCAGCCCTAACGAGGAACCAGATATCTTGTATTGTCATTTCAATCGAGCAGATTTGTTCTCCTTAAGTACAATGTATTTATGACACACATTATGGTTGCAGATAATAACGTGCTTACTTTTAACAATCGTTTTCTAGCAAGCTACTTTGGGAGCATTCATTTAATACCAAGAACATTTTTTTTTTTTTTAATGGGGTGAAGAAATTATATTTTATAAGTGAGGTTTCAAGGGGTTGAGAGAGAGGCGCAAAGAGCGCACCAGAGTTTAGCAGGTTCGTAGCTACGGAGCGGACGGTTCGGAAAGTTGATACATAACCTCAAAATAGAAAATTTTCAAGTATATGATGAGGGAACACTATGGCATAATGAATTTCGAGCTGCTGAATCTATTAAAGAAGTCAGATTGGTTAAGTTAATGAAAAGTTTGTTACATAACGAATTTTCAACCACAATAATCATTTCATTTTTATAGTTGAATTTTCTACAAAAGAAGGAATTTCATATTCAAAAGTTAGATCTTTAGACAAAAAATGTAATTTCCAGGTAAAAAACATATTTTTGACAAAATGGTTCGATTTTCGATACAATAAGACGAATTTTTAACCTATAAATATGGATTTCCAAAAAAAAAGTACGTTGCATCCAAAAATACCAATTCTCTATAAAACATTCAGAATTTCCAATCCAAAATTATAGTTTCCCTAAAAAGAATCATTATCATTAAAATTTTTAAGTCTCCAGTGTGGCAAGTCTCATATGGCGCAAGTCTTCCTAGTCTTAAGTCTCTTTTCAGCAAGTCTCATTTGCGTCAAGTCTTACCTATATAAAGACTCCTTCGTAGCAAGTCTCGTTGCAGCAAGTATCATATGTGGCAAGTCTCCCTTGTGGTAAGTCTCACTTGTGCCAAGTCTCTTTGCAGCGTGTCTCATTTGCGGCAAGCCTCATCTGTGGCAAGTCTCATTGGTGGCAATTTTCTTTGGTGTCAACTCTCAAATATGTCAAGTCTCATCTGCGCAAGCTTTCCTTGCGGCAAGTCTCTTTGAAGCAAGTGTCATCTGTGGATAGTCTCCCTCGTGTCAAACCTCACCTGTGCCAAGTCTCTTTGAAGCATGTCTCATTTTCGGGAAGCCTTATCCGTGGCAAGTCTCTTCGGTGGCAACTCTCACATATGTCAAGTCCTATCTGCGCAAGGTTTTCTTGCGGCAAGTCTCTTTGCAGCTAATATCATCTGTGTCAAGTCTCCCTTGCGGAAAGTCTTACCTTTGGCAAGTCTCACATATGGCAAGTTTCCCTAGTAGCAAACCTCTTTGTAGCAAGCATCATCTGCGGGAAGTCTCTTGCGGTAAGTCTTATCTGTGACAAGTCTGCCTTGCGTCATGTCTAACATCTGGCAAGTATTGCATGTGGAAAGTCTCACATACGGAAGTCTCACATGTGTCAAGTCTCGCCTGTGGCAAATCTCACATGTGACAAGACTCTGGTGTAGCAAACCTCCTTTCTGATAAGTCTCACCTGTGGAAAGTCTCATATGCGGCAAGTCTCATTCATGGCAAATATCATTTGTAGAAAATCTCCCTTGCGGCAAGTCTTACATGCGGCAACTCTCATCTGTGGCAAGTCTCTCTTGTGGCAAGTCTCTTTTCAGCAATTCTCTTCGCAGCAAGTATCATATGTGGCAAGTTTCATATGTGAAAAGTCTCATCTGCAGGAAAGCTTCCTGTGGCAAGTCTCATCTGTGGCAAATCTCCCTTTCGGTAAGTCTTATCTGCGGCAATTCTCCATTTGTGGCAAGTCTCTTTGCAGCAATTATCATGTGTGGTGAGTCTCTTTACGGCAAGTCTCATATTCGTCAAGTCTTCCTTGTAGCAAGTTTATCCGCAGCAAGTATCTCTTGCAGCAACTCTTACATGCGGTGAGTCTTATTTTCGGCAAGTCTTATCTGCGGCGAGTCTCCCTTGTGTCAAGTCCCTCTCGTCAAGTCTCTTTGCAGAAATTATACTCTGTGGAAAGTCTCTCCACGGCAAGTGTCATATGCTTCAAGTCTCCCTTTTAGCAAGTCTCACATGAGGTAAGTATCATCTGCGGCAAGTCTCTATTTGTGGTAGGTCTCTTTGCAGCAATTACCATCTGTGGCAAGTCTCTTTGCGGCAAGTCTCATATTCGTCGAGTCTCCCTTGTAGCAAGTTTATTTGCAGCAAGTATCCTTCGCAGTGAGTCTTACATGCGGTAAGTCTTATTTGCGGCAAGTCTTATCTGCGGCGAGTCTACCTTGTGTCAAGTCCCTCTCATTAGGTCTTTTTGCATCAATTATCATCTGTGGTAAGTCTCTTCGCGATAAGTCTCATATTGGTCAAGTCTCCCTCGTAGCAAGTTTATTTGCAGCAAGCATCCTTGCAGAAAGTCTTGCACGCGGTAAGTATTATTTGTGGCAAGTCTCATCTGCGGCGAGTCTCCCTTGTATCAAGTCCCTCTCGGCAAGTCTCCCTTGCGGCATCTCTCCCTTGCGCCATCTCTCCTGAGTAGATTGACAATATAGTGGTAAGCCTCACGAACCTACTTGTCTCCCTACAGCATATATAGGTTAAAAGGATAATTTGAGTCACATCCATCCCCCTTTTCCAAAGTCTCGGGGGGGGGGGGGATGAGAGACACCCTTGTGACTGGTCATGGAAAAAATGCAGGTCACAGAGCTAAGAATGGCTTGCCACCAAATTGGCAATCTACTCGGTAGAGATGCCACAAGGGAGACATGCCGCAAGGGAGACGTGCCGCAGATGAGACTTGCCAAAAGTGCCTCGATATGGACCCAGTTTTTCTATTCAGTTCGTACTGGTTTACCTCACGTCCAAGTCAGACAATGCTAGACACAGTGCTGGGTGGTCTCCAAAAACTGGTCAACTTTGGAGTACTCAATAAAAAGGATTATTTCTCCGATAATCAGCATTCAGAAAATGCAATTCTGGGGTAGATAAAGACAATATGGTCGAATGAAGCCCGGATATAGTCGTCGTGAGGATTCAGCCTTGCTGTTGCAACGGACAACAGAGCATGCCTGGCAGGCGGCGAGAAACTAATGAAATATGGGAAAGCTTTTAGCTTTTAGCGAACGTCTGATATCCGGTGTTAGTGTATGTATACATACATCTATGCATTATAGTCCGCGAGTATCTACAAGCCCGGGTACGTATACCGGCTTAATTGATGCATCGCTCGTCGCTAATCATGATAAACAATAAATAGACTTATAGTGGGAAAGCCTCTCAACATCGATAAAAACGCACCTTTTCCACGACAGCTCTTAGTTTCTCCAGCAGTGCAACATTCGTTCATATTCAGAAGTAAATTTGTTCTGTTTTGAAATAAATTCATTAATTCAGTCAATTCTAACCTCGAAGATGATGCTTGATGAAAATAACATTAAAAATGTTAGAACGATGGCCACTTGGCCGTGGGAGCTGGTGCTCGAGCTTTTGACCCACTCCGTCTGTTTGCGGGTTCGATTCCTTCCTCGCACTCTGGAAGAGCTTCAGCGGTCCACAGAGAGTCGTACTACAGAGAGTACTAAGTAGCTTTTGATCTTGGTGGTTCAGAACCCACATTATGCTGTAGGTTCCCTGCACTAGTGAGTTGCACTAGTTGCCAGTTGTGGATGTATTAAAGAGCTGTAGGCCTTTTCCTTTACACAATCATTATTCCAATGTATCTCATTCGCTCCTCTAGCTTCCTTTGTTCCCCCTATATACTCCTCCCTTTATTATTCCTCTCAAAGAATCCTTACCACGTTCTCTTGCCAGCTTCCTTTATCTTTAATTCCTTTTATACATCCTCCACAAACATGTTCCCATGTTTCTTCTTCCTATTCACACATTCCTAATACATCGCTTCCCTGACCTCCTTCGTCAATCTAAATCTTGCCATTCTTGGTCATCTCTCTCCTCTTTACCCTTTTTCTGAGTATTTTCGTAGTCCTCTCATTTTTATTATCTTATACCATTCATTGAGTTTTGATTCCGCAATCCCTTACCATGTTTTTATCTATTGACTTCCATCAACTTATTCTTCTCATTCTTCCAAGTTCACTCCCATTCCCTCTCCCATATGTCTATCTAGAAGAAACTCCCTTCTTTATTCTCCCCATTGCGTTAACTCAGTCGGCTCCTCTCTTCTTTCTTCCACTATTCTTTCTTTCTCTATCTCCTTCAGACATTCTTTCGCTAACTTCCCTCCCTTGCGCTCCTCTAGCTTTCTCTATTCCCCTCATCCACTCCTCCCCTTACCCTTCCTCCTTAAGAATCATTACCACGTTCTTTTGCCAGCTTCCTTTATCTTCCATTCTTCTCATACATCCTTCGCATAAATGCTCCCTTGTTCTTTCTTCCTATTCACACATTCTGCACTTTCTTTTTTCCTTTTCTTCCCAATGCAACGCTTCCCTGACCTCCTTCCCCAATCTAAACCTTGCTATTCTTGTCCATGTCTTTTCTTCTACTTATTCTCCAAATACATTGGTAGTTCTTCCTTTTTTAATATAGCATGCCATTTGTTGTGATTCGATTCCGTAAACCTTTCCCATCTTTCTATTGATTGACACTCCTCATTTTTTCTTCTCATTCTTTCAAGTTTACTCTAATTCCCTCCCATATGTCCATCTGGAAGAAACTCTTTTCTTTCTTCTCCCCATTGCGTTAACTCAATCGCCTTCTCTCTTCTTTCTTCCACTATTCTTTCTTTCTCCATCTCCTTCAGAAATTCTTTCACTAACTTCTCTTCCTTTCGCTCATCTAGCTTCCTCCGTTCCCCTCATCTACTCCTTCCTTTATCATTCCTCCCGAAGAGTCCTTACCACGTTCTTTTGCCAGCTTCCTTTATCTTCCATTCTCCTCATACATCCTTCGCATAAATGCTCCCATGTTTCTCCTTCCCATTCACATATTCTGCACTTCCTTCTCTCCCCTTTTTTCCCAATACATTGCTCCCCTGACCTCCATCCTATCCACATATTCTCCACTTCCTTTTCTCCTTTCCTCCCCAATGCATCGCTTCCCTGACCTCCTTCCTCAATCTGAATTTTGCTATTTTTATCCATCTCTTTCTCCTTCACCCTTTTTCTGAGTATTTTGGTAGTCCTCTCATTTTTATTATCTTATACCATTCATTGAGTTTCGATTCCGCAATTCCTTACCACGTTTCTATCAACTGACTTTCATTATCCTTTCCTTCTCATTCTTCCAAGTTTACTCCCATTCGCTCTCCTATATGTCTATCTAGAAGAAACTCCTTTATTCTCCCCATTGCGTTAACTCAATTGCCTTCTCTCTTCTTTCTTCCACTATTCTTTCTTTCTCCATCTCCTTCAGAAATTCTCTCGCTAGCTTCTCTCCCTTTCTGCTCCGCTAGCTTCCTCCGTTCCCCTCATCTACTCCTCCCTTTATCATTCCTCCCAAAGAATCCTTACCACGTTCTCTTGCCAGCTTCCTTTTCTTCCATTCTTCTCATGCATCCTTCGCATAAATGCTCCCATCTTTCTTCTTCCCATTCACATATCCTGCACTTCCTTCTCTCCCCTTTCTTCCCAATACATCGGTTCTCTGACCTCAACCCTATTCACACATTCTTGACTTTCTTTTCTCCTTTTCTTCCCAATGCATCGCTTCCTTGACCTCCTTCCTCAATCTGGATTTTGCTATTCTTGTCCATCTCTTTCTCCTTCACCCTTTTTCTGAGTATTTTTGTAGTCCTCTCATTTTTATTATCTTATACCATTCATTGAGTTTCGATTCCGCAATCCCTTACCATGTTTCTATCAATCGACTTTCATTATCTTTTTCTTCCCATTCTTCCTTCCCTCTCCCGTATGTCTATCTAGAAAAAACTTCCTTCTTTATTCTCCCCATTGCGTTAACTCAATCGCCTTCTCTCTTCTTTCTTCAACTATTCTTTCTTTCTCTAGCCAGCTTCCTTTATCTTCCATTCTTCTCAAACATCCTTCGCATAAATGCTCCAATGTTCCTTCTCTCCATTCACACATTCTGCACTTTCTTTTTTCCTTTTCTTCCCAATGCAACGCTTCCCTGACCTCCTTCCCCAATCTAGATCTTGCTATTCTTGTCCATTTCTTTCCTCCTATTTGTTTTCCAGATACTTTGGTTGTGCTTCCTTTTTTATTACCTTATGCCATTTGTTTTATTTTGATTTCGTAATCCTTTGCCATCTTTCTATTGATTGACTTCCCTTGTCTTTTTCTTATTCTCCCAAGTTTACTCTGATTCGCTCCCTCATGTGTCTATCTGGGAGGAACTCCCTTCTTTCTTCTCCCCATTGCGTTAGCTCAACCACCTTCCCTCTTCTTTCTTCCAGTATTCTTTCTTTCTCGACTTCCTTCAGACATTCTTCCAGTAACTTTCCTGCCTTTCGCTCCTCTAGCTTCCTCCATTCCCCTCATCCAATCCACTCCTCTCCTTATCCTTTCTCCTCGAGAATCCTTACCGCGTTCTGCTGCCAGCTTCCTATATCTCCCATTCCTCTCATACATCCTTCGCATAATTGCTCTCATGTTCCTTTTTCCCATTCACACATTCTACACTTCCTTTTTTTTACTTCCCAATGCAATGCTTCCCTGACCTCCTTCCCCAATCTAAATCTCGCTATTCTTGTCCATGTCTTTCCTTCTACTTCTTTTCCAAATACTTTGGTTGTTCTTCCTTTTTTATTATGTCATGCCATTTGTTGTATTTCGATTCCGTACTCCTTTCCCATCTTTCTATCGATTGATACTCCTCATTTTTTCTCCTCATTCTTTCAAGTCTACTCCAACTCCCTTCCATATGTCTATCTGGACTATTCCATCTCTGGACTCCATCTCCTTCAGAAATTCTTTCGCTAACTTCTCTCTCTCTTTCGCTCCTCTAGCTTCCTCTATTCCGCTCATCTACTCCTCCCTTTATCATTCCTCCCAGAGAATCCTTACTTCCCTTTTTTCCCAATACATCGCTGCCCTGACCTCCACCCTATTCACAGATTCTGCATTTTCCTCTCTTCTTTCCTTCCCAATACATTGCTTCCCTCACCTCATTCCACAATCTGAATCTTTCCATTCTTGTCGATCTTTTTTCTCCTTACCCCTTTTTCAAATACTTTGGTAGTCCTTGCTTTTTCACTATCTAATACCATTTAATATATTTTGATCCCTTCATCCTTCACCATCTTTATATTAATCGACTTTCCTTATCTTTTTCGTCTAATTCTTCAAAGTTCACTACAATTTCCTCTCCTACTTTCATCTGTAAGCAACTCCCTTCTTTCTTCTTCTCATTTCCTTGAATCTATCATCCTCTCTCTTCTTTTTTCTACCTTCTTCAGAAATTATTTTACCCATTTTCTGCTCCCTTTCGTAAGACCGACCATACTAGGGTATCAAACAACCACATTCTTCTTCTCCAATCTTCTTCGAATCTTCTTTTTTCTACTCCCCATACGTACAGCATTACCCCTGACACTTTTTTATTCTTTCTCTTATATATGCTTTATGATCTTAAATTGCTTGCAAGCTGTATCCCAAAGATTTAAACTTTTCTACTTCTTCTATCTTCACTTCCTTCCATCTCCCAGCCCAAACTTTTTTCTCCCCCATCCTTTTCCAAACCTCATTATCTTCGTCTTTCGTACATTCAATTTCCATTTCTCCTCATCTAAGTATTTTCTCCAACCCTGTCATTGCACCTCCCATTTCCTCTCCATCTTTTGCAATCATTGCTTCATCATCTGTGTATGCCAGTCTATATATCTTTACATTCCCCATCTTAATACCTCCCCATCCTTTCCTGCTCATTGCTTCTTCCAAGTCTGAGATACATCTTTTTCTACCATAACCTTTTCTATCTCTCCCCGGTTCAGAAGATCAAACACTGATTTAAGGTCTACGAACATAGCTATTATTCCTCCCTTCTCCTTTTTAACCCTCCTATCTATGATATAATGTACAACGTGTATGTTGTCCATCACCCACATTCCTTTATAAACCTCGACAGATTGGGTGGAACTATCTCTTTTTCCTCAAATGTTTTTCATCTCTCCGATAATACCGTTACATATAACTTCTACAAGGTTGGCATAAGCGTCACTCCCCCATAATCTTTAATCTTCTCTCCTTTTTTTCAATATCATTACCACTTCCCCTTCTTCCCATATCTCTGGCCAACCATCTCCTCTCATACCCTATTACACATTGTTTATGCCCGTTCCTTCCGTTCATTCCCCCCATATTTCCATACTTCATTTGAAATTTATCCAGACCTGGAACTTTCGTCTATTTCTTTTCCCTCTCTCCCGCCCTTCCTTAATATATTCTATTCTACTACCAGCAGATCCTTGAAATAATTTTTTCATTATTCAACATCGTCGGGTACACTTTTTTCCTCTCGTTGACTGACATGTTTACTTCGTCATTCCACCTTAATAATCACACATCCCTTTTCCTTTGTTTCCGGTACGTACAAGATATCTATCTTTCTTCCGCGCATAGTATCCCGCAACTACTTCTCGCCTAAATTATTTACAACTCTGGTATTCCACACATCCAGTCTTCATTCATCAACTGGAACTTTCCCGATAGCAAGCGGTCTGTTAATGTAAATATAAAAAACGGCATAAAACGGAAAAATGATCCGCAGATAACGTCATATCAAGCAAAGAGCTGATTCTTCATAGGGTGTTGTAACAATCCATAACGTAGGTTCCACAAAATATCAGTCATATAAAGAAAGGTGTAAAAGGAAAAAAGGAGGAACATATAAAGACCGAAAAGAACGAGTTATTATTGGCGAAGTTATACACTGAGGAGGGCACAGTCTCCTGCAGTTTGGTCATTAGGAACTTACAGCCAAGCTCAGTCCTGCTAACCGCTAGAATAACATTTCTGATATTGTTTTTTGAAAAATATCTTAATGATATTCGAATGGAATCGGATGAAATCTGAATATAATTCAATTAAATAGGGACAAAAACCAAGTTGCATACAAATTAATTACAAATAAAGTTAGATCTATGAACGGATATACTACAAATACAATACAAAAAAAAAACTGCCCGCTGCGCGGACACATTCTCATAGCGCGCTTGGCACGCGGCTCGCTTCGCTCGCAAATTTGAGCGCGCCTACGGCACGCGACTTTCGAATCTCGCGCTTCGCGCTCGATGGTAAACTCACATCGCGCACCGCGCTCGGTTATGAATTTATCTTGCGCTACGCGCTCGGCCTTTGTATTTCCCTACGATTGTATAGGAAGCTTGTGAAACTAAAAAGCGAAATGTCGTCTACTTTAATTTGATAAGTGTGAATTCTCTTTTGGTAAAGCTTCTCCGGCTTTAACGAATACATTCTCATCGCGTGCCTCGTGCTGCGCACTCGATCAAAGTTTGTTCAAAACGGTGGAGAAGTTTTGTTGCCTAATTTTTTCCACGTGTTGTGCAGTTTTTCTAGAAATTCGATGAACAACTTTTTTATATCAATCTTCTGTGCTAGCCTTCGTCATTTTTCCAAAAATTTCATTTTTTTAGTTTTGAAGTTATCTTCCCTGATTGAAATGAAAAATACATATCCTTCCAAATTTGTGGATTTTTTTTTTTTTGGTGCACAATTTTAGTTCATTTACATTTTTCCGTAGCTTCAATAGTTGGACCAAAAAATTATTCTTCCTATTTTTCACTATATTTTGTGCGACCAAAATTTGAATTTCCGATTTTTTGAGAAAACTCGAAAAGTTGTAAAGATCATCCTGGAGGGCTCCTAAAAATTAACATTTTTTTCTTCGAACCTTTTGTTCATATCTTGCGTTGTTTGGGTAAAAGTTGTCATTTTTGTTGATATTTTCGAATTTTGAAAATGCCATAACTCTAAAAATTTTGTTTTTATCGAAAAAAGCATAAGGATAAATTATTCCACTTTTTACCTACTAAAAGAAACCGTACTTACAATTTTATAGCCTTTGAAAGATAAGTCCAAAAATTTTTCCAAAATGATCCCCCTCTTTTATTTGTGTCCTTAAACAGCTGTTCAACGAACTCGACTTGTATTTTTGGTCCCTCAGAATTGGTGCCAAAGCACGATCGAATATGATCATTCTTTCGAAAGTTATCGAGTTCACAGATTATTTAAAATTTTTTTTTTTTTTGGCGATCAAAAATTGAATTCTCAATTTTTTGAGAAAATTCGAGAAATCGTTTCCACAATCTTGTAGGACTCCCAAGAAGAAACATTTTTGCTCTTTGACTTTCTTTTCAATCTTGCGTTACTTGGCTGAAAATTATCATTTTCAGTTATAGTTTTAAATTTTGAAAATGCCACAACTCTGACAATTTGGTTTAAAAAAAAATCATGAGAGCTAACTAGTTCAATTCTTACCTACTGCAAGGAACAGTACTTAAAATTTTTGAGTCTTGGAAAAAAAAATCCAAAAAATTTTTCAAAATGCTCCCCATCTTTTATTTTTGATCCAAAACAGCTGATTAAAGAACTCGACTTGTATTTTTGGTCCCTGAAAACGGTTGCTCAAGCACGTTCGAAAATCATTCTTTCGAAAGTTTTTGGGTTCAAAGATTATTTTACATTATTTTTTGTGCGATCGAAATTCGAATTTTTGAATTTTCGAGAATATTCAGAAAGTCGTAAAGTCCATCTTGAAGGGCTTTCGAAAAGAAACATTTTTTCTCCTATACTTTTCTTTATATCTTCCGTTGTTTAGTTAAAAATTCTCATCTTTGTTTATATTTTCGAATTTTGAAAATGCCGTAACTCTGACAATTTTGTTTTAATCAAAAAACATCATGAGAATAAATTGTTCTACTTATTACTCACTACAGGAAACTGTTATTACAATTACCAATTCTTAAACAAAATGGTCTCAAAAAGTTTCAAAATGCCCCCCCCCCCCGCCCTTTCATTTTTGATCCAAAATATCTG
>WSXT02218042.1:0-17152 GCA_011762715.2 Neuroterus valhalla | reverse complement strand
ATATCACCCTTATTACAAAGATCTATCATCGCCGCAGCCGCCGCGGCCGTGCAGTATAGTCTACTAAGTGGGGTCTATGTTTTCAGTAAGGTCAGTACATATATGAATATGGGGGTCTATGTTTTCAGTTAGGTCAGCACATGAATGAATATTGGGGTCCATGTTCTCAGTTTGGTCAGTACATAGATGAATATTGGGGTCTCTGTTTTCAGTTAGGTCAGTACATATAAAAATATTGGGGTCTATGTTTTCAGTTAGGTCAGCACATGAATGAATATTGGGGTCCATGTTTTCAGTTTGATCAGTACATAAATGAATATTGGGGTCTCTGTTTTCAGTTAGGTACATATTTATAAATTAAAATTTTGTTAAACAACCACCGCAGGGCCTGCCTGGGAGCAACTGTCATTCAGAAAGTAATTATATCTATATGTATATTATTATGGCATAATTATATAAGCCTATTGTGATCATATCCACTAGTTCTAACTCCTTTTCTTTTTTTGAAATACATATTGACGCATACCATATCATTATGTACGGGAAATTCCGCAGCCAAAGGGATGTCGCGAAGATTTTCGCTTGAGGGATATAATAAATTCTTAACATAGGTTTTCTCAGGAATTACCAAACATGATATATTACTTTCAATAATAATGCGCACCTAGTTATTCAAATGTTCGGAGCATCCATGGATCCACCAAGATTTTTTTGAGTATTTTGGGCCGCTGAATCCGAAGTTTTTGGGTGGCTGTTCGTCTGAGTGGTCAGTTCTTTGTTAATAACATTTTTTAAACAATTAATTGAAAAATTAAGGTTTTTGACAAAAAAAAATTTTCTCAGTTTTTTTACAGCATATTTTGAACAAAAAAGGTCTCTAGTAATTTTTCTCCTAGACCAATACTTTGTGAGAAAAAAATTGATAAAATTTGAAAAAATGCGATTTTCCCGTTTTCGACGCTATGCCAGATAGACACCATAAACTTTTTTTGTAATCTGCTTCCACGAAATGCTTCCTGAACATGTGTCTTATTATTAAAAAGATTTTCAGTTCGTTTGAACTAGTAGCTTTTGGATGGATCGAGTTGAACGCTCAAGGTTTTCCGAGCGCGCACGGCTGACTTGAGCATATCTCCGCATCACTCGCGCCTCGACATTTCGATACGGCATCAATTTCGTTGCTACTAATATTGTCTCTCATTTGCTGTATCTACTGTTCTAATTTTCAGTATTTACCAACTTATTCTGATACCTAAATTCTTTGTTATCAATAGATAGCTGGTACAATTATTTGGACTTGGGGTTTGCATTATTTTAAATTTCGTGAATGAATATATTTTATAGACCAAACATGTAAACATTTATTTTTAGAATTTTTATTTTTAAACATTTATTTATCATTTTAGTCAATTTCCACTATTCAAAGCGGTCGTATATGTTGGATTTTTGAAACGGCAGCATTATCCATACATTTACTTTACCATTCATTCAACATTTTTTAATAATAAAATAATTTTTTATTCATATTTAAAATTTCCCTCTCGTTTTACTACGCAGCTTTCTGCTACGCTCTGCGCCTAGCATGCATGCAAGTTCAAATTTGTTCTTAACAAGTAAAGTAAAATCATGGAGGCTCCAAACTTGCGGCAGGATGATGTTTACCATAGATAAGGCGTTTTAACAGAAAACGGTGAGTAATTAACATACGGACAACTCTAATATTTTCTTTTTATTGCCTTTAATTTTAAATTACCTTGTTAGAAATCTAACAAATTTTCTATTATTTTTCAGATGAATTTAATTCACAAGAAAATAGTGAAAGCATTTTGTTCTAAAAATAAATGATTAACATGTTTGGTATATAAAATACATTAATTTACGAAATCCAAAATAACGCAAACCCCAAGTCCAAATAATTGTACCAGATATCCATTGATAAAAAAGAATTTAGGTATCAGAATAAGTAAGTAAATACTGAAAATTAGAACAGTAGATACAGCAAATAAGTAACAATACTAGGAGCAACGAAATTGATGCCGTATCGCAATGTCGAGGCGCGAGTGATGCGGCGATATGCTCAAGTCAGCCGTGCGCGCTCGGAAAAACCTTGAGCGTTCAACTCAATCCACCCAAAAGCTGCGAGTTCAAACGAACTGAAAATCTTTTTTAATAATATAACACATGTCAAGGAAGCATGTCGTGGAAGCATATTACAAAGAAAGTTTATGGTGTTTATCTAACATAGCGTCAAAAACGGGAAAAATCGCATTTTATCAAATTTTGCAAATTTTTTTCTCACAAAGTATTAGTCTGAGAGAAAAATGACCAGAAACCTTTTTTGTTCAGAATATGCTGAAGAAACTAGAAGAAAATTTTATTTGTAAGAAAATTCAATTTTTCAATTAATTGTTAACAAAATGTTAATAAAAAAAAACTTACCGCTCGGACGAACATGCACCCTGAAAATTCGGATTCAGCGGCCTAAAATACATTTAAAAAACCTTGGTGGATCCATGGGAATTAAAAAGGCCACGAGACCATATCTGGCTCCCGGACTAGCAGATAAGTTAGGCCCTTTCTAGTTGGAAATTACTTCTAATTACATTTGCTGACAAGTACATACAAAATTCTTGGAAAGTTATAAGTTTTATCATTCTGCATGGAAACGATCCCTCGAATGTTCCAGATGTCGGTAAATGTCGGTAGCAAGAATATTCAACTAGAAACGTCCTGAACTCTTCATCAGAATCCATTATATGCCTTCATTTAGTTATTAAGTAAAATATTTTATTCATAACTGATATTGTTCTCACTATTATAAATAATTGAGTTTTGCTTCTTGATTATTGAAAAACAACTAATAAAAGCACATCCGGTTACTTGACAGTGAATTTTTCATATTTCAAAGCTAGTTTCTCGATAGATCCATCTTCGCACTTGTAACACGTTTGGATATTGCTATAAATCTATATTACAACGATTTGAAGTCGTGTTACAATTGATTATTCCAAGAAAGGTCGAGATCTTCCAACACCATTGTGATCTTTTCTATTGAATTATCTTATCGGTTTTGCATCTTGATATTATTTTAGAGCTTTGTGTAAGTACAAGACAAATTGTATGAAAATATATACAAACAGGGTGAAAGAACCAGTTGTCGAGGAAATATTCAACTTCAAGCTATGTTATCCTCTTCCTTATGAACAAAAACTTTTGCAGCTTCAGAACTTATTTTCATAGGCATAACTTTGATCCAACTTTAATTTCTGTATGTATTCTTTTACATAGAATTCAACTTTAGAAAAAATGGCGATAAAAGGGAAATACGTCAAAAAAAAGAAGAAAAAAAAAACATTTCTTATGGTGCATTTACCAATCGTCCAAGTTCTATAAATCTATTCTTCAAAGTCATTTCTCATGACTTTACAACCTGACCAAGGAATCAAAATAATAAGGGAAAAAAATCACTGAATTATTGTGGAAAATGAAAAAAATACCTACTTAAAATATGACAATAGTTAGGTATATGATCTGAACTATCATAAGGGGCTCTGAATTTTCTTTACGGCATCGTTATTGGCTTTGAGCTACAATCTAAGTGTCAGATCCAAATTGAACATATCATTTTAGGTTTAAAACGAATTGTTGACGACCTAATGTGTTCACTACGATTCTGATGGTGAGTTGACGTTAAGAAAGATAATAGAGTGTCTTTCAGTAAAATAGTAAAGTAGTAGGCTTCGTTCAGCTGTAATGCTCTTCCTTAAATCCTTCAACTTAGAGTCAAATTTGAATTTAGAGTGGATTCAGGGAGAAGACTGTTCAAATGAGAAAAATAAGAGGATGATCACTAGCAGCATAAAAATGAAAGCAAGATCAAGAATGTCGAGAAACAGGAAGGAATAAAAAGAAACTGAATTGTACGGATTTCGATTAAACCAGTTGGGCTGCTCTACATTATCATTGCTGCCAGAGAAGGACAAAATAGAGAAAAATGAAAATGCATAAACTTAATATGAAACAAACTTCTGTTACTCAGTAAGGGACCATTCTTAAACGACGTGGTGTGTTGGATGGGGAGGTTCAACATAGTTCTACTTGATGGCAAAAATCCATAGGAAAAGTCGGTAAAACGGGTCACTGGGGGTAGGGGGGAAGTAGTTCTTCATTCCATTCTATCATTCATTTCATTCGGAATGGAATTAAAATTGGCACCAAATAAAATAAGATACCTTGGATCGAGGATGAACCCAAGTAATGTAAAGGTGTGTTGAACAAAAATGGAAATAATCGAGGACTATCATCAATCACGTAACGAAGCTCAGCTATGTAGGGCTGAGCCGAAATAAATCTGGAACTAGAGTCCTTGTGCATGTAGGAGAACTCTCAACACCTGAATAATATGCGAATTTTGATTCTGAAGGATTCTATTAAATTGCTTGAAAAATTTAAGAATACTTGGACATTTTTCTTCGTCGAGCTACAACAAAAAAACGTGTCGTGATCTAAGGATATTACATATGTTTTCCTTAAAATCACAAAAAAACTCGATTTTCTTCAATGAAATCGGAACAGACATATATTTATACGTTTGGGCTTTTTTAAATTCAAAATAGGCTATTTAAATAGCTTATTTGGCAGGAATTTATTTAAAACTTCAAAATGGTCAAGCCACAAAAAAGTGCCTTTACCTGGGAATATGGCATATACAGTCCGATGTATTTTGATGCGTTGAATCAAAACCCGCCACCAGAATTGGCCGCATACCCCTAGGTTCAACCATAACTTAAAAAGATACCTCGGAATCACAAAAATGGCTAGATTTGCTCGTTTTGAATCGGGACAGACACATATTCATTCTATTTTGAGGTGATTAATGAATCCTCAGCTAAATAGCTAATGAAAAAGTCTGGTTTGACTCAACAAACCTTGAAAACGTACAAATGTGTGTCTGTTCCGATCTTATACAAGCAAATCGGGCCATTTTATTTTATTTTAAGGTGTTTTTTGAGGTCTGGGTGAAACGCTGACCTTAGGGGCAAATTTTGACGGCATATATGGATGCGGAAATTTCCACAAGACTATCAGCCACTCGATTGAGATAGATGCCTTCATGAGCAGGAAGCCGCGCCAGAGGATATTTGCATTGACATCTTTCTCTTCTACCATCCTAAGGAACTGCCTGACAATAAGGTTGAGTTTTCCTTTGCGTAGCTCCTTGCAGCTCCTTAGCGACATTCAGGTTAGCGAACATATCTAAGGTCTTCACAGTTCTGCAGCTAGGCAGAATAAGGTGCCCCTTAGGGAGATTGCGATTGATGATGGCTATGGCGGAGTCATTTTTGTTCTGATTTATTTGTTAGGAAGCATCTGTCGAAAAGAGGAACCATCCCGCAAAGTGCTCCAAGGCAAGGATGAATAGGCCAGATTAGTGCTAACCGAACCCTTGGAGAGGACCTTGTCCCTGAACTCCCCGTGTGTCGGCAATCTCTCCGTGAAGACTCTGGCCAAAGGGTAGTCGACCCGCCCCTGGTCTCTACTCCAGTAAACCTGAGTGTTTGCCAAATCCAATTCGGCGGAAATTTGAGTCAGGGGATCCTAGAGGGGTCTAGTTTTCAAGTTGCGTTGAGCCGGTTTTGCAATTAGCAAATATACCTATTAATGGAGTGAGCTCGTTTTCCCGCCATAAGTCGTTTCTAATTATGATTCTTGTAGTGAGCAGCTTCCTGCAGACCTCGAGAGAGGATTCTTTAACTTCCGCCAGTAGGACAGTAGTTGATATAGTGGACATGAAGTTTAATACTACCCTTAGAGCTTGGAGTTGAATAACATTCTGGTTCCTCAATCGGGATACACTAGTGTCAATAACCACTATGGAAACCTAGTCCAAATGCGCAATCGCCAGACTTCTATGAATTATGAGAAGGCTTGATGCATTTGCAAGTGAACAGAGCTCTCCATCTGGCATTTGAGGACTGACAATGGGATCCCCCTTCTGCTCAGCCAATTCGTAAAATCCTTCAAAGGATGATGGGGCAGGCTAATGGCTCTTTAAGATCCCCATTAAACGTTTCAGGAACCATGCCACAGAAGCACTGTCGATACGCAGGGAAACGGGAAGGACAGACTGGTTACAGGCAAAAGTGTGCCTGGCATCAAGGATGACACCGGTCACGCAATTCTGACAGGAACTACCCTTTCAAGAGCCGAATCTTATATCAGGTATCACACCCGCATTATTCGAACACCGTCGATCTTCTTTTGCACCTACCAAAAGCAATCTTGTATTCGAGTTTGGGTCGATTCAGAATTCGGAACAATGACAGGGAAGGAGGGAAGACCACTGGAGGATACGTTTCATCAATAAAGTCTCTCCCCTCTGCACCAGAGGGTTTACTGCTGGGATTACTGTTAGTGCTTTGGGAACAATCACATCGTTAGCCAAACTTTGGTGGGCCAAACTTAAAATAGGAATCCGTTTCAATACTAAGCCTCCAGAATTTCTTCACCTTAGAATTCACTAGGCGATAAGTCAGGTAGCTTTTCCTGGTCTAACAACTCTTAAATATACTGAGGGCCTTTCTGTGCTGCGTCAGATCAAACGTGCGATCGGAAGTGCACAATGAAGGGAGAGGAAAGGAAGGAGTGGGCTGGTTGTCCTCTTCCGAATGGGGAATGGCGACGACCGCCTTTGACACTGACCTAAAGAATACATCAAAACCTTGCTTTACTTATCTTTCACATCTTTGTGAAACCATAATGTCCTCATTGATAATCCTGTCAATCGGCTTCTGTATCTTCCTAATCTTGGCCTAAATCTTAAAAGGGGCGGATAGTTAACCGAACCTCTACTCTTGCAGATACTCTTGCAGAACAGACTCTTGCGCGATTGCCGTGTATCAGGCAGGGACAGGAACGGAATCAAGTTTGTTTGCCGCGGGTCTATTTAAATAAAAAAGAGTTGGATGTGATGCATTTAATCAGACAAGGACATACCGAGGAGTGAATATTTATAGGAATGCACCTGTTCTATCATCCTTTACAGTCCCCTAGGAGCGATGTGAGGCATCGAATTGCCCAGCTAGAATCAGCCTCTCCTTTTTTATGAGTCTATTAAGGAGACTTAGGGCTCCCAAAGTCCGTCAGAGAGGTGAACCCATCTCTGACAAGAGGGGCATACCCAAAGGTCTATCCATGCAAACTAATATAAAGTGAAAAAGATGGCTGTAGGAGTGATCCTCCGGAAGTGATAAGTCACCATCCAAAAAGCACACAACGTCACTAAGTTCAGCTAGAGGGAAATTTCCAGGGGCAGGGCACTGAGCTTCTTTCTGATCGAATGTGGACCTCTCTCTGTGTCTCAGGTTTATCGTGGTCCCAGGATGGGATGATTAAGGGTACGGTCTCCACCATACCCTTAAACGTTCCCGCCAGGTCGAACGGGTTAGACCGGGTGTATAAGAGATCATGAAGTACCTACTGAAATGAATGGCAAGGCAGAGAACGTGCCGCATCCTCAAAGTTCTGAAGCCGCCTGATATGCCCATAGGCCGTACCTCATCCTCAGCCAACCCAGCACCATTGGATCTGATGGACCACAAAAGGATGGCCCTAAGCACCGTTCAGCACCTTGGCGCGCCTCTAGGCAGACCCTTACCTCCATCAAACTAGAAAAGTAAGGTGGAACACCGATAAACTTATGCAGCGCCAGGCAGAAGGAGCGGGGCAGATGTCTGTAAGGGACGATGCCCTTGCGCAATATCATTTAGGAGTTTTCTGAACAATGAGAGGGCGCCATCTTCAGCGAGAGTTTAGCTAATAGAAAAATGAGGAGAAGACCCGGAGTCTGAACATAAGCTAATCTGCCTCTTATTATTGCCCTTGTTCCAAGTCAAAAGCATCAAACGCTCCGGATCAGCATCTATTCCGATCATCATCAGGTGCTACCAGAATATTAAAACCATGAATTCCAATCTTAAAATGCAAGAATGTCATGAAGAAACACGTTAGTCGCTAAATCGCATTAGATTTCAACTTACGGACGAATAGCAGTATTCGCAATCATCTCAAATATTGGCTTCAAAAGCTTCAATCGTTCAGACAGTTCAAACTGTCGAAGTTGGGTTGATAAACTACAATCGAGGTTCTGCCAGGTTCGACTATTCTCCCGGAATTTCTCAAATCTGACCTGACTCCAGTCAATTTCTATTTGAATGTTTCAATTTACATGTGAAATTTCAGAATTTATCCCGAAGGCTGTGCAAGTATGGCCGCATTGAAAAATCATGGCGTCATGCCCCCATGCTAACGACAACTTCACCTTACCTCAACACGCCGAACACACACCAGCTGATATGAAATGTATAAGAATGAAAATTCTCCAGGTTCTGAAGGTAGCAAAAATATTCTTAAATTGACAAAATAAAAGCGTTGCAACATAGATTCAAAGATTATGCAAATTGCTTCCAATTACAACGGGAATCATAGCAGACAACAGGTTGATCTGACCTCTTTTCCTACGATGTGAGATAAACAGCGGGTGCGAGAAAACATGAAACGATGAATTTGAAATCTCTCCTTCTATGATATGAGATAGACAAAGAGGGTTTAATAGGTCAGAACGATAAGTCTGAATTGAGTTGATTGATTGAATCAATGTGTCCCCTGAAGGTTTACATTTCCCTCGAACCTCTCCACCATTCCTTTACACACCCTACCACTACCTTAGTAGTAAGTAATGGGAACCTACAGCCTAAGGTGGGTTCCGAACCACCAAGAACCCCAGCCCCAAGTACTTAGAGAAACCTTTTTTTCAAGAGGTACCGGCACCACGACTTTCCGGAGATGAACACTCCTCTGCTGGGCAAGTGTTCACCGCGTGGGCCGCCGAAGCTCTTCCAGGGTGCAAGGCGGGAATCGAACCCAAAGCGCATGACTTAGCCCCCACGACCAACTGGCCACTATTCTGAATTCACTTCCGAAACCGTTATTTTATCTTTGGCTTCCTTATGTGATAGAATAATATAAAGAGAGCTCTCGAATACCTCGAGTACCTCGTGGTCTGTCTTACAGGACATGAAGAAAGATCTGATGGACTTGAGGCATCATAGTCCTACTTTATAATCAAAAAGTTTTATTTTCATATAACCAAATCAACCATGGAAATTTCCTTGCGCAATCCATAACCAACACGAAAAATAGATCGTTGACATAATTCGTCCTTGATCATTCGATATTTTACATAAATCAATAGTGAATGCAATTTTTTCATATAATTTACTTATCAGGAAAAAAAGTTTCATTCTTCCTGACAATTTCTGTCACAATGAAGTGTGTTGTATCATCAAACTTAGAATTCTTTCCGACAGGTGCGGCACTCTCCCATATATAATTCGCAGTTCAATTATTAAAATAAGATAAAGAAGACTCTCTTACTGTTTGGGCACATATTAATGGGGTTGACGTAACGTGAGGAGATTATATCTTATGCCAGTGGAATGGATACTTTGGATGGAAATATTATTTCTCTGAAAAGAAGAAATACTCTGAGGGTAGGCGTATTCTGAGGAGGAGAGTGTAGATAGTAGACGCGTTGTTGAGACACATCTGCGGGTATCACATTATATCATGAAATTTGCGAGCTCATGAATGTAAACGAGAATTTTGTGAATGAACGCAGTAAGAAGCGTGATTTGGTATTTGAAATTAAGATATAGTAACAATTCTCAAAAGAAAAGAGGAGTAGAACATATACGACGTGTAAGACTTGGTGCTTCTCCAGTCACCAGCGATGGCAGCGACTTTTACATGCAGCTGAAGTTAGTTTACTACTAACCTTGCTGAGGTACCTGTTGGCGAGGTAGTTTTCACGTTGCAAATAAAACCTGGTATGAAGGAAAAAAGGCAATCATTAGTAGGAAATAGAAAAATATGGATTTGATCTTTCTGCGGAACTGACTGGAAAATATATCAACTTTCAAAGTAAATGAATGTTTATTTTGGGGGAAGTATGACAATTCAGAGATTCCTTAATTTACCATGCTCGACATTCGAGTATTCTGAACTTGTTTCAGATGAATAATATTTCTACCTAAAGAATCCTCTCCTCTGCCTTAAATGAAGTCATTTTACGTTAGTTGAACCACAGGAATAAGAGCAACAAAATAATATATTAAGAAAAAAAGCGTATCCCCGTCAATTGCATAAGGAACTCTATTGGAGATATTAAATTGGAAATCAATTTCTCTTCTAAAAATAACAGTTTCTTAGAGTTAAGAGTTGACAGAACCTTCGTTATCATAATATTATTCCTTTTTCTATTTTTATTACGATTTATTATTCATTATAAAAAATATCTGTCGATCTGTGACAACTGGTATACCTTTGATAATATTGGTGCCTTTACACTTCTTATAGATTACACATAATCGGAATACATATCGTTGGAATTCTCTAAGATTTCACGAATTGAAGAATAAGATATATATGAATAATAGAATGGTTGAAGAGCCACCGCAGGGTCTTCCTGGAAGCAACTGTCATTCATGAAAATGGCACAAGCTCCCAGTCGAACCGCAGTTGAATACTCCTATGGCCACGTTTCACGACCGTGAGATGAGTGACCACAAGCACGAGAAATTGTAGTTCCAGTATATTCGTCACTCCTCGTTCTGAACAATAGACTCTATATCCCCTGCAGCGTTCGTCAGGGCAGGAACGCGGCAAACGCCATAAGAGCGACAAAGATGGTGGTAAAGCACTTTCAAGTCCACATTGTGGTAGTTCCTGCGTGAATAATGCATTTCGATAGTGCATGTCATAGGTGCTTAGGGAGTTTAAGACACGCCCTGCACCTTTCGCTGGAAACCTTTTGACGTAATATGCTTCTGCGGTATGCCAAGGTGGAAATCACACCGTCCTGACACGATAAAATAGAACTCTTCGTTCCTGCATTTAGTCCAGATGATATCAGGATAGCAAACGCTTCCTTCACCTGTGCTTTGAGAAGTGAGGCATCTTGATGGAGCGATTCACTGTCCTCATTTCTGATGTTGAGGTTCAGGCCACTTATTCCGTGACTTCTGAGGTGTTTGTATCTGCTTTGGAGAACCTCTTTTACTGATGTTTGTATTATGAATGCCGCTCTCAGGCACGTCAAGGTTTTTTAGGTCTCTCCAGCAGTCCAGCTTAGGGTCTTTATCTATAACTGCTATTTGTCCACGTTTCAGATGAATCTACGAGATGTTCTTTTCCGGGAGCATAGATCTTTGAGTCATCCATATGAAATATATGAGTGACCTTATGTTCATGAACATTAATTCCGTCAAACAGATACCCATAAGAATCGCAAAGTGCAAGAGATAGTGGCAATAGTGTGATGCAGAAGAGGAGAGGGCTCACTGCGTCACCCTGAAAGATATCCCTCTGGAAAGTGACGCAGTTGATTGTCACACTATGTTTTCCAAGAAGTAATAGTAAATCTGGTCTTCCGAAGGGGCATCGATCTCTCAATGTATGCTACTATATGTGAATGAACCTTCAAGCTTTACAACAGACAGATGATAAGTCTATGGGAAGTTGAATCAAAAGCTCCCTAGTAATCAATCCAGGCAATCGCTCCAAAATGTCTCGACTTCTTCGGACTTCGGTGGGTTTTTGACAAAAACAAAAACTCTTTCCGTCAGATAGTACCCGCATTATGTCAACAATGTGCTGCTTGATGGTCAGCAGCTCTGACATTTTCAATGTGTGATGATGGATCCTCATTTCATGAGTGAACTTTCGGACCTTTTCCGTGGAAGGCTTACTGGATTTTATATAGTCTATCGCAAACTGCATACAGGACGCGTTTTATCTCGCCCAGCCAATCTTCTTGTTTGGTTGATGCAAGCGCTTTTAAGTCTTTCATCAGTCGTTGGTTTGAACCTTCGATTTGAATCAGCTAAAGCTCTCGCTGCTTCATAAAATGAACAAGTGATAGTCCTAAGGTCGGGATCCTCGGAGCGATCCTCACAAAAGAGTACCACCCATTTCAGCCAGATCATGGGGCTTGGGAGGAACATGAATATAAATGTTTCTCCTTGTCCTAAAATCGCCATCGTCTATTGAGGGATGCCTTGTTTCAGCAGTTGGTCTTAATGTCGCTTCCTGATTTTCATCCGCAGCTTGTTCTTGCAGTGGTTCAGGAAGCGTTCCGTATACATCTCTTGTTCGCGAAAGGTTTACGGCATGGTTTCTTAAATTTTTCTGTGGAAGGTGCAAGAGCTCCGGGTGTTACTGGCATCACAGAGTTTGCAGGCGCGCCATGTAACTTCTGCGATTAGGGAAAGTACTGGCATCGCAGCAATTGAGCAGGTCATCATCAAGTAGATCCGCACATAAAAAACGTCGATTGTCTCACTGGTTTGTCATCGTGTTTTCATCTAATTTAGCAACCTGAACTCTAGAACGATCGGACATATTTGCCAAACCATTATTGCATGATCTGCGCGTTTGATCCTTTTGAACCGCATTCACAACTGGATTTGAGTTTTGGATTTGCATAGTTGTTCCCACGAGAAGCTAGGGAAGGGATTGTCTGCCTCCGCAGAGCCTTGTATGTTGAGGTAACGTTTGCTTTAGGAGCATATACTCTAGGAGGTGACGTGGTATCCTAGAGATGCGGTTGACGACAACACTCCCTGGTGCCACGCAGCCTTTTGCAGCAAAGTTTTTTACGCCTTCAGATTGGGGTGTTCTCCTTCGGGGCCATCCCTAGACAATTGACCGCGATTGCTTTTTTAGCTTTTGTAACCGTATTCAGCAGAAACCCTTAGTACAGGGACACTCTATCCGCAACCTGAGAACGTATTCGGTGTCCTCGTCATAAGCCTATTAGTTTGATTCTAAAGAACCGAATATATATATATATTTTTTTTATTTACAATAATAAAGGTACACAATATTTTTTCCTGTGATAAATAATAAAATATCTTATTGTGATTCTTTTACTCTTATTTATTCCATTTGAATTTACTGCTCAGTTCTATAAGGATGAAATGTTTAGACCGCCTAGTCTGAGAATGGTCATACCGTTAGAGTGTTTGTAGAATCATTAAATAGACGAGCTGTTTACCAACTGTGATCCTAATAAGTAAGACAGATTGTATGAAATAATGTTTGCTCCCAAAAATTCGTTGCTAAAATCAACACTTCCGAGTTTTTCTAGACTATACCACAAATATTTCAAGGTGGTTAACCGTTCCTTAAGTATGCTCTACTACACATTCTAATATTATATTCCGGCTTTGAGCAGGACCTACAATGACCTTGAATTCAAAGCAGCTACGCTTCAATATAGGCAATGAGATCTGAATGAATTTTTCTTCGCAGTTTCCGTTAATAGGAAAAAAGATTGATTAAACTTCCTGAATTTCGGTTTTCAATACAATAATTTTCATTCCAAGGAGCACTTCAAAATATCCGCCCATGTGAATTCAAGAGAAAACTTCAAGCATGTACTCAATAATCAAACTCTGTTGAAGTAATTCATAATTATGTACTTACATAAGTATGTACATAGTTATAAATTATTACTTCCGATCATACTTACATAAACACTCCCAACGCTTAATGACACGCACTGACGGAATCGCCTGCTTTGTAGTAGGTGTGATGCTGGTTAACTCGGCCATTTGAAATGCCTCCCTGAAGACCCCTTGGATCCACTCAGCACGTAACGAAATTCTAAGAATGCCATATACCAGACAGATTTTAATCGGAATCTCAGCTTACTGAAAAAAATGATTGAATGTCTCCTAAAATCTTTTGAAATCCATGGAATATTCTAATATGGTTTCTTTGACATCCTGTAAAATCTTTTGGAATCTCTTCACAGATGGTAAATTCAAGTTTATTCAGAATCCCACAAATGGCATAGTACCATGCCAGTTGTAAACGGGGAGTAATGCCAGTATTGCATGTTGGTACTACACCAAGCGTCCGCATGATACATGTTTCATATCAGGTTGTTACAACGGCAGTACTGAATCCAAGTGTTTGCTAGCAACCGACTAAAGAGTTTTGCGGATTCTAGAGTTCAGAAATTCTGTTGGCGAAGTACTGGCCTAGTACTATCGCAATGCAGAGTCCGGTTCTGTCTAGCAACCAGCTTAGGAATTATGCCGAGGAGTGGTGGTACTGACTTAAAACTGAACCAGTGCAGGTTCAGAGGGCTAACTATAGCAACCAACCTAATAATTCTTCTGATGGTTAGCAAGGTACTGGCTTAGTATATCTCCAGTATAGTGTCCAAGTCCTAGGTAGCAACCAGCTTGATCAATAAAAAGTAAAGTTATTAACAATTTTTTTTTGTTTGTTCATTCTGAATCCCTTAAACTATTTATCTGAGACAAAAGCGGAAAAGGAAGGATTTTTAGACTTTTTGTTGAAGAAGTTTCCAAAATTACTCTAGGAACCAATTTGGATTAACTCAGTTTATTTTAATCTGCGCAAAAAATTCTTTTGAGACTTTCGACTGGGATACAAAAGGATCCCTTAAGCTTTAGTGAACCATTCGAAAGTATGTTCTTGTTTTGGAATGCTTAAAACTTATTTTGGATAACAGAAGAGCTTTTTTAGGAACCATTAATAAGAAGATTCTTACTCCCAACAGTTTTTATTTTGGAAATATGGACTTGCACTATTGTGTCCCATCCAATACAAATAGGGTATTACTCAGAAGGAAAACAGAGAACTAATGAGAAAAATAAATATATAAGGTGTAAATATTCTATCTCTGCAGGCACGTCGGAGCCGTGTGGGCTGGGTGGGCCTGAGCCTACCCATGAACTTTGATGGGTGGGCAGAGCCCACCCATCAAAATTTCAACTCCTCACAGTTTTATAATTGTAAGCTTTTTTTGCATTTCGAATTCATAATTATATTCATTTTCTATTTGGTGAGCCCACCCATGAAAATATTCGTTCCGACGCGCCTGTATCTCTAGAATCTGTAAGCAAAATTTTAATTATATAATCTCACACAATTACCAGATTCTTGAATGGATGCAGTTGAGTGTATGATGATGATTATATTTTTTGCCTCATCCGATTAACCCACTTATGTGACTGTAGGAAGAAAATTATAATAAACTATACAATGATACTTTGCATGATTCAAATAGCTCTTGTTGCAAGTGATGCACATTCTTGAGGATTTTTCGGAACATTCCAGGATTGCAAGATATCCTCGTTACGAGTGTATAAATGACCCATCCGATTTGAAAAAAAATTATAGAAAATTTTTTCGCAGTTTTCCATAATAATTGGATACTGAACTCGACTCTTCCTAAAAAGGATCCAGCCGGACATGTGCACTAGCTCACAGAGTCTCATTTAATCTCCGAAACGCCATGAAAAATATAATATTTCATCTCTTGAATTAGTTCCACAAAATTCAAAAAGCTTATTTTCTCCGGATAGTGCTAATCTTAAACCACAATGTTCCTTCTTTTGATTTTGAACATTGTCCTTTTTCAATAATGTTGATAATTAATTATATTATATAATAGGCATAATAACTCATTTTAACGTATATTTAAGATAAATTATTACTCGTACGTTTTTAATACAGAGTTTATACAATTTAACTTCCGTTGATCCGATTTTTATCCTGCTTGTATGAAGGCACATCACAAACTTTTTTACTAACGCTAGTTCGCGCTACTAACACACCTTTGCAAAAATCTTACAGTCTAGGTTCATTTAGTCAAAGTAGCCTTCCAAGAATTTAAATGAACACTCTGAATAGAAAAAACTTTTAGTGCTATAAAACTTTCGAATTATGCCGCCCGAGACGAAATATAACAACTAGATTTCAGCTATTTGAACAAGCATTTAATCGACGAATTGTCAGAAACAATTCGACTCGTCAGAAATGGCCGGGATGTACGAAATCATCAGAACTTCTGACCATTCGTGACAAATCCTGACTTATTCCTAAGTTGGTTCTAGTCTTTCTGTTGTTTTGATTGTTATCTTTTCTTCAAATTTGACATATTCTGTTATTTATATATTTTTTTCAGAAAAAGATGGATAGTGGTTTTGGAAAAAACTCTCTAAGCACACCTCTAGATTTTTTCCACGCAACGTCTTATGTGATGACCTTCCTTTTGAGGTGAGGGTAGTATTCGAGTTCCTCTGGGAAGAGTTATGTCACTATACTTACTCTGATTCTGATTATTGCCACGAAACCAAAACTAGTTGATGTGCAACTGAATTCGATAAGCTTGAGTTGAAGCAGTTTTTAAATTATTGAAAAGTTCTTGAAATATATCGTTGGAAACGTGTACTTAAAAATTTTCATGAGACCAAAAAAAAACACTTCTCAAACTATTTACGCCACATAAAAATATCACGATTTTTGTCCAGTGCTAAACGCCATCGTTCTCATCGTTTCATGTTATTATACTTGAAATGAATACTCGTCTGGAGAACGAAAGTTCCTGGGTTCGGATCCCAGCGGAGTAGGAAAGCGGTCTTTTTTTAAGAAAATTGTATTTATATTTAGATTATATACTAGTTAAATAGTTGTTATATTTGGAGATGTATAGTTGAGCTAGAATATAAGGCATTTATGTAACTGATTGTAAAGGGAACGGAAGCCCTCGAACCCATTAGAGGGAAAAACAATAAATACGAATGGAAATAAAACTGTAATTGCTTATATTCCTAATTATACTTATAACTTTAATGATAATAAAGAATAATATTATATGTTTATATTGTTTATATTCCGTGACTCATTTTCGCCAATTCCTTTCTTCAGTACACAGCACATAGTGGGCTAGGATACCTGTTTTCGTGGCCAAAAATCAATATTTGAATTTTGGAGGAAGAAATGGGTCACTGTGATTTAGAATAGTTAAAGCACCTCCGATCAAAATCATACATTGAGTAATTAAATGTCAAATATATTAACAGTCCTCCAGAGTTAAGAAATGAGTTTAAATTATCCCGTGTGGAAAAATGTCCTCGCAGTCTGGTTACAGGTCTGGCCCAGGTCTGGATTGTCTAGTCTGGAAGATCTGGTCTGGTCCAGGTTTGACGCTAGCCTGGCCTAGGCCTGATGCTATCTAGACCGTCTAGTCTGGAAGGTCTGGCCTGGCCCAGCT
>WSXT02218031.1:0-17153 GCA_011762715.2 Neuroterus valhalla | reverse complement strand
ATGAACCCCTCACTAGAATAGTTGAAATTTTGCCCAAAAATTAATTTCCAACTGAAAAATACAATTTTTCAACAAAATGGTTGGATTTTGAACTATAGAGATAAACGTTTTCAACCAAAAATAGAAAAGTAACATTTTTGGCATAAAAATTAAATTTAAACAAAACATGATAGTATTCGACCAGATGAAGTTTCGACTGATATGAAAAATATCAGTGAAAAAGAATTTTGGTACAAGAAAAGTAACTTCCGGAGAAAAAGATAATTTCATACCAAAAAATTCATTTTTTTAAACAAAATATATAAACTTTCAGCGAAATTAATTGAATTTTCAATTCAAATAAGAGAAGTGAATTTCGAAGAAAAAGATAATTTTATACCAAAAATCAATTTTCCAACAAAATACGTAAATTTTCAACAAACTTATAGAATTTTCAATCCATAAAGACAAATTTTCCTATGAATAGTAGAATTTTCAACTAAGAAAGATCATTTTCCAGTTAGAGAAATTAATTTTCAACCAAACTGATGAATTCTTGGGTAAAATGATAAATTTTCAACTGGAATAAATAACCATAAAGATTAATTTTCTACAAAAGAGGCGAATTTCCAACAAAGGAAATAAATTCTCAAAGAAATAGTTTGATTTTTAAATTCAAAAATTAAGGTTCAACTAAATACTTGAATCTTCATTAAAAACAGATGATATGATTTTTAACAAAGTAGTTACATTTTCAATCAGAGGTGCATTTTAAATTCAAATAATTTGCAATGAAGAATGTGAACAAGTTTTCTATTATAATTGAGAGATATTTCTCATTCGAAATATTCCTTCTACTCTAAAAACTGCTTGAAGTACTTTCTTCATTTTAAATTAAGAAGAGGGGACTTTCGAAGTTGCCCGAATTTTAAATGGGAATATCGATTTTCTCAATTCGAATAAAAATTATTTTGGAAAATTTCGGTTCTATGTAAAGGATTCCCTGTTCCAAGTGAAATTATATGTCTTTACTGAAACTCCCTGCCCTAAAAAAAAAAACTATAATTATTTTCTGACATTCCCTGTCCCAAGTCAAATAAATGAGGGGAAAGCAAATAGAACGTGATAAACACATTCTTTTTTTCAATTGAGAAAATAATTCTTTCTGTATGTTTGAGCTATCATCAATTTGATTATCAAACTCAGGTCAGCTAAAGAAAATTTTGCAGAGCAACATAAAGTATAGATATATTTAAAAATTTCCAGAATCAGACTAAAGGAACGTTACATTCTTCAAATCAAATGACAAGATCTCTTTTCAATTTATGAAAAGAAAGCGGTCATTTCTCGTATTGTTAAGGTAAATTTTTAAATTGTCTAGGTTAAGTCAAGTGATTTCCCGGTTTTTTTGCCGGTCAAGTCGCCACCCTGAATGGAAACTGAAGTTTCAGACTTGAAATTCAGAGACAATGGACCTGACCATTACTGGAACTGGAAAGCGGAAGAATACGACTAACCAACAATAAGCATCTACTTGCGAGGCCATAAAAGGAGGGAGAGTGTATATATGTATGATAATTTCGATTTGAAATGATGGCAAGACATCTGGTAACAATCACCTTCATGCCGAACCAAATGGTCTTTATTCACAACTATGGTCGTTCGAAACTTTCAACGAAGCCTCCTCATGTGGGAAATTCCCGGCGAACAGACCTCAATGCTAATGCCGTTATAAAGGTGAATATCGTTGAGGTTCACTTCCCCCATTTTTTTTGACACCCAAGGTCTCAAGGATGAGGCAAGGCTCACACAACCTTGAAATATTAAACATTAAACTCAAACTCTAAAATTAATTTATGAATTAATAATTCAGGGTAGCGATTCGGCGGACGATTTCAAATTTCCGGTCATTTCCGGGTTCTTTACGGTCAATTTTTTTAATTTTCCCGGTCAACTAGATGTAACAAATTTTTTGTTTCTTGCAAAACGCAAACATTTATTTTCATTCATGACGTTCAATCTCAAAATTCCTCAACACAACAGATCAAACATTGCAAAATAAATCGATTTTGAAAAAAATACTCAAATTTTCAACAAAGAAAAATATCATCTTTTTTACGAGAATTGAAACAGTTAAACTCATATTTAAGGGAAATCAATTCACGATAAACAAAAAAAAAAAAAAAAACGGATTTACAACTATTAGTTCATTTTTCAATCAAGAAGATGATTATTCAAATAAAAAGATAAATACTTAACTGGAGCGCATCAATTTTCAACCATGAAGATGAATTTTCAAACAAGAAGATTAATTTCGAAATAGAAAGAATCATTTTCTAAGAGAAAATATAATGTTTCAACGAAATAGCCGAATTTGGAACAGAAAAAATTATCATTTGCAACGAAAAATGGAACAGTAACATTCTTAATTAAAAAAAAAATTTCAAACCAGGCAAAAGAGTTTTATACTAAAACGAAGAATCTTCAACTGAAAGATTCGAGCTTTAAACAGATAAATTAACTTTTACTGAAAAAGATAAATTGTCAATGAAGATTCGAATACTCAAATTTTGAAATAGAAAAAATGAATGATCAACTAAACAAATGAACAACTAAAAGATTCGAGTTTTGAACAGATAAATTAACTTTTATTGAACAAGATAAATTGTTAACAAAAAATTTACTCAATACTCAAATTTTAAAATGGAAAAGATGGATCTTTAACTGAAAAAATTATTTTTAACTGAAACTATGGAATTTTCAACAGGAATAAGTTAAATTTTCAGTTTAAAAAATTACCTATTGCAAAAAAAAACTACCTTCCAACAAACAAAAAACTAACTGTCAAAAAAATTACTACATTTTTACAAAGAATGATGAAGAATGGAATTAAATTGTAAATATTTAGCCGAAGTAGTCGAATTTTAAACCAGAAAGACTAATTTTTTAGTGAAATGATGATCATTTAACTATAATAGTTCAATTTTTGACAAAAAATTAATTTTCAACCAAAAATTAATTTTCAACCAAAAAATTTAATTTTTAACAAAATGGTTGAAATTTGAACTATAAAAATAAAAATTTTCAAACAAAAATGTAATAGTGAAATTTTTGGCTCAAAAAAATTAATTATAAACCAAACATAAGAGTTTTAACTAGATTAATGTTAGACTAAAATGAAAAATGTTTAACTGCATAACTTGAATTGTTAATCTTAGAGAAGAATGTTTGAAGAAAAATATTAACTTAAGAAGGAAAAGATAATCTTCTACAAAAAACCGACTTTCCAACAAAATATGTAAAGTTTCAACGAAATAATTAAATTTTCAATTTAAAAAGACAAATTTTCACCAAGTTGTCGAATTTTTAACTGGAAAAGATCAATTTTCCACTGAAAATGGAACAGTTGAATTTTCAGTTGAAGAAATTGATTTTTAACCAAAGTGATGAATTTGCAGGTATAATGATTATTCTTCAGATGAATGGATGTATTTTAAGCAAGAAGATGAATTTTCGACCATGAAGAATAATTTTCTACAAAAAAGTCAAATTCCCCGCAAAGTACATAAATTCTCAAAGAAATAGTTTCATTTTCAAAATCAAAAATGAATTTTTAACTAAATACTTGAATTTTCACCAAAAAAATATGAATTGATTTTTAACAAAGTAGGTACAATTTCAACCAGAGGTAAATTTTGAATCGAAATAATGCAACTTTAACATAAAAATTTAGTTCTCAACAAAAAATAAAAAAGGATGAATTTGCAATAAAACATTTAAACAAGTTTTCTATCATATTTCATAAACATTTTTTCTTCGGAATACTTCTTCTGCTCTAAAGACTGCTTGAAGTACTTTCTTTATTTAAAATTGAGAAGAGGGAAAATTGTGACGGATTTTGAATTGGAGGAACGATTTTTTTTTAAATCCCCTCTTCTTAATCCGAATTGTAATTAGTTTGAATAGTTCACGTTCCATATAAAAAATTCCCTGTTCCAAGTGAAATTATACTTCCTCACTGGAACTCCCTGACCTAAAATAAAAACTATAATTATTTTCTTAAATTCCCTGTCTCAAGTCAGATAAATGAGGAAAAAGGGGGAAAAACGTGATACATACACATTTGTTGAGAAAATTTAGATAATAATTCTTTCTGTATGTTTGGGCTATCATCAATTTGATTATCGAATTTGAGTCAGCTAACAAAATCATGAAGTATAGATGTATTTAAATATTTTGAAAATCAGAGTGATGGAAAGTTACATCCACTAAATCAAATGATAATATGTCTTTTTGATTCATAAAAAGAAAGCGGTCATTTTTCATTTTTTTTTCGGTAGAACTTCTAATAGTCTAGGTTGAGTCAAATAAATTTCCGGTTTTTAAATTAAATTCCCGGTCAAGTCGCCACCCTGTAATTGAATGAGATTCTGAAAGGAACAATCAACTCTCAAATATATTACCAAATCAAAACTAAATCTCAGTCCAACAAAAGACAATCATTACAAATTTGCATCTCAAAATCGATCAATCTAATTCAACGTTCGAAAATCTATTCAATATTCTTGCAATATTTACCTCTATCACGAAAATACATTTGGAAAGGATCCAAAAGTCTGGAAAGTGCAGGAAGCTAAAAAACTATTTATATTTTCCCCGATATAAATAAACTTCATTCAAACTGTATCAATGTATTCGAAAATGTTTAAGCATTCTCAACGCGACATTAAAAGGCTGTTCAGATTTTCTGGTATTTTTTTAAAGTTCGTAAAGCAAGATATGACAATCGGGTCATGGTGAGAAATTTTAGTAAAAATAAAGTTAGGTAAGGACATTCGACAAATAACTGTGACATCACGTGGAAAATCCAAGATTCAAAACTCTTGTGACATGTTGCAGAAAAATCCAGAGAAAACCCGTGCTTACCATAATTTGCGGTAATTCGAACAAAAATCTGCTATACGTAAAAATGAAAGTATTAAAGAGTCATCAAATATTAAAAACGTGATTTCCAGAAAAATACGTCCCCAATTTTGAATACAATTTTATCATTTTTGATAAAATATTTGTTGAATTTTATAGTTTTTATAGTTATATAATTCCTGATGGAATTCTACAGAAATTGGAAGATGCGTACAGTCCGGTCATTTATCACTCGTTTTCGATTCTCATTTTTGCAATCTTTATCTTTATCAATCTTAAATTGAAATTCAAAACATGCAAAAACGATTTCAGAGCTCATTTTTAAATCTAGAAATTCATATCTCATATTCTGGATAGAAAAAACTAGCAATCATATGGGAAGCAAAAACAGAAAGCGGAATAAAACGTACGTCGGTTCCAAACTATTCTTACAAAATGCCATTTCGTCACGTTTTAACTCCCGGGATTCCCCAAACACGCATCGAGATATCGCCTATCTTGAAGGCCTGATTCCATTTATAAAAATTTCCAATCGCGTTGAAATTCTTCCAGCAAAGAGAGACTTTATTCTAATAACCAATAAAATGTCTATTCTCGAGGAATGCTATAAACCTTGCAGTTATTTGCTAATGAACAATCGCAGAAACTTATTGAATTACTGGAAAATACGCTACTTTTAATCTACGAGGTATTTATTTACTATGCAGAGAAATAAAACGTAATTGGTTGTAGTTGCAGATTACGAGGTTCTAGGTTTTCCTACCAATTAAATTCCTGAAGGGTTACTGAATCTTATTGGGGCGGATCTAGAATTTATTCTTAGATGGAAAGAACTTCATATCGTGGAACCTTGTTTGCGGTCATTCAACCCACCGTCTACTATCAGAAATGTTGACTGTTTGTGATTATATTTTATGTTTTAATGATAAAATTGACAATTTTCGCTGTTGAATTTAAAATGGTTGCAAAGCTGATAATTGCAAATTAGCTAGAATGGAAAGTTTTCTGCTTACCGTCATAATTTCTTTGCTCCAAGTTTTGCGGGAGAGCTGGAACGAGCTTTCCAGGTGGAAAGAGATTCCTTTCTCCGGGAGAAAGTGGATCTGTGAGAGCCTTTGCACAGGCAAGATCTCCACAAGCACATGCGAGGTGCAGGGCCGTATTTCCCTTCACATTTCTTGCCGCAGGATTCGCTCCAGCCAGGATCAAATACCTTGCGAGCCTTGGTTGCTGGGTCAGCACAGAGAGGTGAAGGGCCGTTTGTCCTTCATCGTTCAAAATGTCTAAAAGACAGGGATGTGGGGCCATGTTGACGAGACAAAAAGCTGCTTCTAAGAATCCCTGGACCACTGCAATATGTAATTGTCTGAAAAGAAAACATCAAAAATTTTAATTTTTAGTCTTTAAACTCAAAGATTAATTCTAAAATAGTTTCGATTTTTATGATCTTTCATAAAATACAAATAATGTAAGGTTCACAATGAACTGGATTTACTTTCATTTCCTTTATTGGGATCCAGACACTAGAATACTAGTTTACATAGTTTCTAGACTTTCTAGTCAGTAGAGAAAACAGAAGAGATGCATTGCGTAAAAAAATAAAACAAAACGAAACTTCATGCGAAGAGAGGTCGAAGAATGTCAGCCTCATTTTAGTCAAATAAAATATTTTAGTCATCAGGGTGTCGACTTGACCAGGAAACCGGGAAAGACCGGGAATTGAATTGAGACCCGGGAATTTACTCGACTCAACCTAGACAATGAAAAATTTTACCGTAAAATACGAGAAATTAACGCTTTATTTTTATTAATTAAAAAGAGATCATATCATTTGATTTAAGAAATGTACCGTTCCTTTAGTCTGATTTTGAACATTTTTAAATATCAGGGTGGGGATTTGGCAGACGATTTGAAATTCCAGGTCATATTTTTCAATTTTCCCGGTCAACTTGAAGTAGCATACTCATATTTGTCGCAAAACGCAAATATTTATTTCAATTCGTGACCTTGATTCTAAACATCCTTTACAAAATAAACAGGAATTGCAAGATGATTCGATTAAAAAAAAAAAATTACTCAAATTTTCCACGAAAAAGTATCATTTTTTCACGAAAGCTGGAACAGTTAAACTTACAATTGAAAAAATCAATTTGCGCCAGTTAAAGAATGGGTTTTAACGAGAGCATTTTAATTTTCAACCACGAAGGTGAATATTCAAATAAGGAGATTAATTTCCGAATAGAAAGATTAATTTTCAACCAACAAATACAATTTTTCAAACAGAATAGTTAAATTTTCAACTGAAAAAAATACAATTTTTCAACAAAATTGTTGAATTTTGAACTACATAGATATACATTTTTAACCAAAAATAGAATAGTAACATGTTTGGCTTAAAAATTAATTTTGAACGAAATATAAGAATTTTCAACCAGATGAATTTTCGACTGGTATGAAAAATATTCAATTGTTCAATTTGAATTGTTAACCGTAAACAAGAATTTTCGAACAAGAATAGCAACTTTCGAAGAAAAATATAACTTTATACCAATAACCAATTTTTCAACAAAATATGTGAATTTTCAACGAACGAATTGAATTTTTATTCCATGAAGACAAATTTTCATCCGAATAGTTAAATTTTGAACTAGAAAACATCATTTTCCACTGTAGATGAAACAGTTGAATTTCCAGTTAGATAAATTAATTTTTTACCAAACATTCAACCGTAAACATTAATTTTCTACAAGAGCGGCGAATTTTCAACAAAGTAAATAAATTCTCAAAGAAATAGTTCAACTTTTGAATTCAAAAATCAAAGTTCGACTAAATACTCGAATCTTCATTGAAAACAGATGAACTGATTTAAAACAAAATAGTTACATTTTCAATCAGAGGTGGATTTTGAATTAAAATAATGCACCTTCAACAAGAAAGTGTAATTTCCAACAAAAGAATTGAACTTTCAACCAAGTAGTTGATTTCTTGAGATTTTAGAAATCTAAACGTTTGAAATTAAAATTTTTTTTTTAAATCTACATTTTTGTTGGAACTCGAATTTTTTTGTTGAACGTGCAATTTTTTATTTTAAAAGTCACCTCTGGTTGGAAATGTAACTACTTCTTTAAAAATCAAATCATCTTTTTTGGTGAGAATTCAAGTGCTTATATGAACATTCATTTTTGAATTTGAAAATAAACTATTTTTTGGGGAATTTATGTACTTTGTGGAAAATTTGCCTTTCTTGTAGAATATTAATCTTTATGGGTGAAAATTATTCTTTTTCGCAAAAAAAAAAAAAAAAAAAAAAAAAAAAAAAAACATCCATTACAGTTGAACATTCATCATTTTACCGATAAATTCATCTATATGGTTAAACAATTATTTTCTTCAACTGAAAATTCAACTGTTTCGTTTTCAGTGGAAAATTAATCTTTCCTAGTTCAAAATTTAACAATTTGGATGAAAAATTGTCGTTTTGAATAGAAAATTCAATTATTTTTCGTGAGAATCACATATTCTGTTGAAAAATTGATTTTTTGATAGGAAATTATCTTTTTATCCGAAAGTTAACTTTCTTGTTTATTATTTGAATGCTTAAGCCAACATTGATACGATTCCATTTTAGTTGGAAATGATTATTTTCATAGTTCGAAATACAACCATTCTGTTGAAAAATTGTATAGTTGTTTGAAATTTAATTTTTAGGAAAAAGATCGACTATTCTTGTTCAAGGTCCATCATTTCAGTTAAAAATTCGCTTTTCTAGTTTAAAATGCAACTACTTCAGTTAAACATTTAAAATTTTCTTTGAAAATTCGTCGTTTTGTTTGAAAAAAGTTTGTTTGGAGGTTAGTTTTTTTTTATAAGTAATTCCCGTAACTAAAAATTTAACTTATTCCACTTAAAGAATTCCATAGTTGTGGTTAAAGATTCATTTGTATGGTTGAAAATCAATTTTTCTGAATGAAAAATTTGAGCATGTATTTGAATTTTTATTGAAAATCTATCTTCTTTATCAAAACTTGATTCTTCTGTTTTAGAATGTAACTCTTTCAGTTAGAGATACTTTGTTTTAGCAAAAACTCTCATTTTTGGTTTGGGATTGGTTTTTTAAACTAAGAATGATACTGTTCCATTTTCGGTTAAGAACCATTATTTTTCAGTTCGTAATTCAAAAATATTGTTGTAACATTGAATTTTTTCACAGGAAATCAATCTTTGTATTTGACACTCAATTTTCGTGCTTGAATGTTATCCTCCGTGATTGAAAATTGATCTTGAATTTTTATCATTTCGGTTGGGAATTCATCTTCTTGGTTTGAAATTTTACTGATTCAGGTGAAAATTCATAATGTTATTTGTAAATGCAAATGTTCCAATCTTTGTAAAAAAAAAATGAATTTTCGCCTGGTCATAAAATGAAATTTTTGCCTAAAGAAGAAAAAATTGGAATTACCATAAAAATTAAGAACCTTCAAGCTAGAGAAAATTCCCACAAATTAAGCTTACATATGGAAACCATAACTGAAATGTAGGTTTTCCCATGACCCACGTGTCCAGGCAATAATGTGCTAATTTTCAAGAGTCTGGTGACCATATGTATGCTTTATTCCTTTATTGCTGGGAAAAGTGTTAGTCGTTAGTAGGTACCTGAAGTACCTGGGCCCTGGCCCTTTTAGAGATTGTACCCCTGCAATGAAGTGTTCACAGTCCCCTGAATTTTGATGAAACACATGTACTCTTATATGTTTGAAAAATTTCCCATTCATGTTATTTCACAAATATTAACTACAGTACTATTACAGGACCGAACTACGAGAGGCCTTTTGGAATTTTGAATTTACAACAGATGCTCAAATTTTGAATTCAATCACCTCGGGATTTATTCTGACAATCAATTCTCTGATCTTTTCTATGTTTGTGTACCAATTTTAACATTATGACAAATTAAATAACAAAACTGAGTTCTAGAATCAAGATTTTTAAAGTCTATTTAAATAAGTGAACACTAATAAAAACTTTAGTGAATTGAGACCAGGAGAGTTATATTTGTTTTTGATAAGGAATGAAATTCTCAACTTCTTAAAAACTTTTATTCATCAAATTATACAATGTAAATTCAGTAAATGAATCAAAAGCGAGTTTTGTTTAATTGAGTGAACTTGTAAATTGAAAAATGTAGAAGTAGAAAGAATTAATAAGAATATAAAATAGAAAAAATCAATATTTTTCAGAACATGAGGAAATTGTTAAAGTTATTTTTATGTTCAATCGTAATTGATACAGGATAAACGAAGTCAACAACAAAATGTTTACACAATGAAGTGAGAATATAAATGATTTTAGAAGCAATGAAAAGATTGTAGGGAACATTATTGAGTCCCATTTTATTAATAAATTGAATGATACTTGTTTAGAAATTCCGAAATTAGAAAAAAAAGCGACTAAAGAACACCCGAAAAACCCCGCCTAATCTTATATTTGTTCACAATCTAAAGCGTGGCGGAAAAAATTAAAATCCATATAAAAAGCGAACAGAATTTTTCGAAACAGAGTCGAAAATTCGAATAACTTTCGACAAAAATAATTTTAAATGAATAGAGGTGAATTATGAAACACGTAATACCGATTATATTTCAAAATCGCTATTATTTTGAATACACTCAATTAACTAGATGAAAAATAAGAGAAACAGAAGCTGATAATTAAAAACAAGTGCCCAAATTTTTTGGGAGTGATTTAAATATTCCTCACATTTTGTCCAACTATGACAATTATTCGATTGACAATTCATTAAATCTGGAAATTGGAAATGAATGAAGATTAATTATAAAACAAGAGAATATTAATCCCATTAAAATTAGTATTCATGGTGAAATGAAAAATAAGAAAATATAAAACGATAACTTGAATATTTAAAACAATGTTAAACGTTTTTTAAAAAATACAAATATTCCTAACTCTTAAAAAACTATGACAATTATTCGATGAATAATCAAGCACCCATTGAAATGAAAAATGAAAATCTGAAGAAAAAAACCTATAAAACCTCTAAAGTGAATAGAGATTAATTATAAAACAGGGAAAATCAATAAGATTTGCAATCACTATTATTTAGAAGAGGTGCACTTACAGGTAAATAAAAAAACACAAAAATAAACAATTCAAATGTTTATAATAATGTCAAAAGTTGTTGGGAGTACTCCAAAAACTAAGCAGGTCTCACTTCTGTCAAACTATAACAATTATCCGATAAATAATCAATTACCCATCGAAATAATAAATAAAATTTTGTAGCTCCAGTAGAATTATTTAAAGTTAAGTAGAAAATCAAAATAATTAAAAAAAAAGACGCCTCCGATGAATGAAGATAAATCGAGAGATAAATGATGAGAGAGGGAATATTAATCAGATTCTAAATCATTATTTTTACGACAGGTGAACTGAACGAAAAATAAAAGATTTCCCAAACCAATAACTGGAATATTTGAAACAATGTCAACAGTTTTTGGGAGTAACCAAAATATTTCTCACTTCTCCAACTATGACAATTATTTGATGAATAGTGAATCGCCAATTGTAAATAAAAGTCAAATAAGTTGACAACAGTTATAATAATCAGTCAAAATTGGAGCTAACTTATACCAAATCACTACTTCATTTAAATAAAAAGATCAACTAATAAAATAATAGTGGGGCCTATAAAAATTGTATGAACTCAATACATTCAATAAAGTTTATTTCAAAATGAGAAGATAAGAGAACCCGTTCAGTAATCTTCATTCAACACCGTAGATAAACCGAGTTCAAAATAGATTCTTCCTTTAGTAACATAAAATCCTAAACCCTGATAAAATATTAAAACCGAAATTAAAGAAAAATTAAAAGCTCTAATTGTTGAAATAAATAAAATATAATAAAACTAAGCAATCTCAGAAACTGTTTCCCAATTATCCGTCAATCCGGTTAGAAACTTTCAATTCGAAATGAAATAAGAATAAGTATAATAAACTAAATAAAAAATGTAAAGAAACTCACGTGTCACCGTCGTCGTCTTGCGTATAGTAAATTTCCCAGGGTTCTTCAGAGAAGTGTTGAATTTGATTTTTATCCTCTGGATTGACAAGAGACGTACTGACACTTGCGTTGACGAACTTGGCACTGACCGGGGATGACTTGTGAGGTTCGGTATGAACCTTATCCAATGGATTGAGTGTGTCGTGTTTCAGGGAGAGCTGGCTGAGGCTCTCGCTGAGCCCGAGCCCATGATCCACGCCACTATAATGGGCTCTCATCGGTTCCGGAGCAACGGCTGGAGAACTGGACTCACAAGATGGATCCTTAAACTCTAGTTCGGAGCTAACTTCCTCTGTGCTAATCAAAACCGTTCCCGAGATAAAACCAGAGTCCCCCGAGTCCTGCTGGCACTTATCCTTATCCAGGTTGGAGTCGTTGCTCGCCTTCGTTGACTGCTGCCACATTTTGACTGTTTGACACGTGCACTGTCGCTTCAGATGGAGGCCTGCCGACGGACTTTCCGCTTTCGCTACTCACAATGCCAGGGATGATCACTCCTTCCACCTCTCCCCAAAAGTTTCTCAACTTTTCGAGTACACGAATACTGACTCTGCTAATTCTCCCCACTTAATTTTTCACACACCTGGACAAGATGCGCTCGGATGGGAAATACAGATATCTTGCCGAGGTCAGGAGGAAATCGGAAGTCACTTTTTAGATTATTACAATTTTGAGGTTAGATTTTAAGCGTTCAGAATTTGACCAGAGATATTGGTTTGACTCGTTTTTTTGGAGTAAGGAGTATTCTTGGTCGTAGAAAATAGTAACTTGGGCACTTTTGCACGATATTTTCGGATTATTTGCAACACTTTGTGAACTCTGGGCGTCTCGCGTCGTTTCTTCTCGAAGAATCGAGAGTCGGTCGTTGGTCGGATTTTGGATCAAAGCGACAATTTTTAGATGTGAATCGAGATTTCTGGGGAATGAACAGGTCGGCAGACATGGAGCGTCCCGAGCTCTCGAGAAATCACAAAGCCACAAAGCAAACTGAATGGACTGAAACTGAACCACAGAACCACTGCAATGCAAACACGTTTTTAATCACGATTCATGAAACTATTTAATTTTGTGTACGTATATATAAAATATAAATGTGTATGACGCTGAGGCAAAAACGTGAAACCCAGTGGCGCTACCTGAAGGAGAAGGGAAGTAACTAGTGGAGCCATGAAGAAGAGAGGTGGGAAGAAGCGGGAAACCCCAAGAATAAAGAGGGATGAGGAACTAAACAAGGAACAGAAGGTCCAACTTGGGGGTCCTAGAAATGGAGCTTCTGACCTTTTGTGTCTCTTGCGTTTATTTCGTGCGGTTTCCCAAATTTCCCTATTTTCTACCTGAGTGAATTTTCTGCTTCTGGGATTCCAAACCTGGCTGTTTGGAAGCAATTTGTGGGGACTTTCGGGGGAAAATAATTGGGTAAGGGAAGGGTTACATCTGGCGACCAGAACAATGTTTCGGAATATAGAACAACCGGACTTTAAAAAAAAAGTAGATACGTTTCTAATTTCCTTTAAAATATTAAATTTCAACGTTCGCAAGAAACATTTTCTTTTTTACTTGTGTTTTTTTTCAATTATTCCATTTTAGTTCTATATATTTAACAAACACAATTGTTAGGATTTGTTCAAAATTAGTTAACGGTGTGTCTATTTCTCCCGTCAAACGGTCGAAGGGATGAGAGCAAGCAGTGGTTAATCAAGATTAACGAGGAAAAAATTAAAAATTGAGTTCAGAAAAGGGGTACAAACAAAGAAAATTCTTGGGTACTTGGGAAAAGGGGGGTTATAGGCAGTGTGTCCGATCAATGAGGTTATGTCAATGCAATGTCTATTGATCACGAAAATTCGTTGTTAATAGTCGATTAAACGATGTGGGTATGTCTTATATATGAAATTTAAGAATTTTGAATTAAACTATGTAATGCCCTATGACCCCCTTTTCATAAGTCCCCAACCATTTTAATTTTTAATATTTTTCCTCTTTAATCTTAATCACTGTTTCTGCCATCCCATTGACGGGAGAATCTCATCTCTTTTGGTTAAGAATTCTACTATTAGGTCAAAGATTTAACTATTATTTTGAAATTAGTTTTTTTTCTTTCAAATTTGGACAATAATTGCCTCAAATGAAAATATAAAATAATTAGTCGAATTCAGCGGAAACTCAAGCTCTTACATTTTTTATTTAGAATTTGTCTTTTTTCAGTTAATAATTCATCCTTATTGAACACAAGTTTGATTATTTTGTTAAAAATTCCGTTGGAAAGTCAATAATTTGGTTTGACTATGAATTCGATTGTCAATGCAACTGTTTCGGTTGCATTTCAACCTTTTTTTTTTAATGATTCAACCAACTTGGTTGCAAAATCATTGTAGGTTTAAATTCAACCATCCCGTAAAAAAATAATTCTTTTCTCGGGAAAGTTCAGATGAGTAGTTGTAAATGCAACTGTAAATTGACAATTATACTCTTTTTCTCAAAAATCAAATTATTTGGTTGGAAGTTTATCCTTACAGGTTGGAAATTTTCCGATTTTACAAAGAGGCATCTTTTCTTGGAAAATCCAACTGTTTTGTTGCAAATTCGTTTGTCTTGATTGAAAAGTCATCTAATTTGGTAGAAAAGTTCTTGGTTTAAAATTCCTAAATAATGCTTTAGAAATTTATGAATTTTATTGAAACTTTGTCTTTTCGATAGAAGTTCAACTTTTTGGTTGAAAACTTATCATTTTCTATCAAGAATGCAACCATTTCTTCAAAAGGATTTTGTTTGGATTGATTGAAAATTTCACTTTTTGTTGAAAATTAGTCTCTTGGCATATTCAAGAGTCTTCCGTTACATAAAATCTTGTTTTGTTAAAATTTAAACTGTTTGGTTTTTTATTCAAAGGCATATTTTTTCGAAAATTCAACTCTTTGGTGGTAGATTTTTTTTTGTCTTGACTGAAAATTCATCTCTTCTTATGAAGAATTCATATTCTCGATAGATAGTTGATATTCTTGGTTGAAAATTTAATTTCGGTTGAGGATTCCAATATTTTGTAGAAAATTTTTCTTCATTTTGTTGAATTCAACTGTTTTTTATTTAATCAAATCTTGTTATATTCAAACATCAAGATATCAACTAAGGAACCTGGAAGAATATCAATCTTCAGGAAAAAAAACTCATTCGCTTCGTTGCAATTTTAACTATTTGTTTGAAAATTCATCTTTCTTGGTTGATAATTACCTTTTTTTTTAATTCAACTGGCTTCTAAAGAATTTATTTACTGGATCAAGAATTCAACTATTGGGTTGAAAATTCAACTATTTTTGGAGGAGGTTGATATTCTTTGTTCGAAAATTCTCCCATTTGTTTGAAAATTCATCTCCCTTGCTTAAAAATGATCTTTTTGTTGAAAATTCATCTTCTCGTGTAAAGATGAATCTTTTATGATAAGAAAGTAATTTTTTCAATTCGACTCCTAAAGAAAATGAGACGAAATTGTGTATAGTAATTCTCCTAATAAGTAACAGTTGTTTTCAATTCAAAGAAAATGATATCAACGAGACACCGGCAAGATATTTGTAGTCGATTGCAGACAAAAAATGAGCCTATTACTGAAGAATGTTAAACTGGGTGAAATGTTTACAATAAACATTCAACTAATCACTGCAAATGATCGAAAATATAAAGATGAAACTTCTTCATTATTTTGTTTCTTACATTATTAATCATCATTTTCATTCCTCCAATAAATAATACATTTTTCCGTATCGTGTAATGCAAACACAAACAAACACCGTAGTGCGCATGTTTCAGATGTTGCTATACACCGCTACATACCGCTCTCAGTGGGGAGCGAAGGATGGAGAAATAGAGAGTTAGAGACGGGCAAGCCCGCAATTCCCCTGACAGTGTTTGAACGTTACGCGTTACGCTGAAGTTCCCTTCATTTGCAAGTTCACACCGTGCCCCAAAAAGTTATCACTTCAAAAGTGACAAGAAGTTACTTAAGGACGTACACTATGTACAGTCAATCTCAAAATTCGATAATCCTCATAATGATTGATAAAATTTACGAAGATATATCTATTAATAATTGATGCGTATTTTGAAGGAGGTTTTTAAGTGTGCTTCAGAAAAAAATTAGGTTGAAATTGTTTATTTATCAAAAGTTATTCATAGTTCCAGTTCTTGCTTTCTCTAATAGGGAAAAGTTACACTTCTTACCTAATCCTAATGATTAAGGCCTCATTTGATTCTTGGAAGGATCCTCTACAATTCTATTTGGGTGGTGTTGATTGAAATTTGGATTTTGATTGTTCATGAGAATTACAATAATTATGATTTCCAAATTAATTTTTTTACCAATAAAACCTTCCCAAATAGAATTTGAAACTCAGAAGCTAAATGTAAATTTGATGATTGTGAATTCTCTTTTATTAAAGATTCTCCGCTTTTGAGGAATACCGAGAGGCGAATACATATTATTCTCATCTCGTGTCTCGTGCTGCCCACTCGATCAAACTTTGTCCGGAACGGTAGAGAAGTTTCATTGCTTCATTTTTTTCATATGTTGTGTACTTTTCCTAGAGTTTTAATAATGTTTTATTTTATTTTTAACGATTGAAACAAAAACTACGCGTCCAATGAGAAAAATGATAATAAAATTATAGATCTTTTACGGGTGAACAACATTTTTTCAGAAATTTTATGATTTCATTTTTATGGTTATTTTACCTGATTGGAATGAAAACTACATATCCTCTTAAAAAAGGAATGATAACACATTTAAAGATATTTTCCTGATAAAAAATTTGTGTCTATTTGGTTTTTCCTAAGCTTGTGCCGATTGTCCAAAAGTTCAATTATTTCCATTTTATGTATGGTTTTTTATGAATGAAACAAAAACTACTTGTCCTATCAAAAATTAAATTTTACCAAATTTGTAGATCTTTTTTTGGTGCGCAATTTCTGTTCATTTATTTCCGATTTTTTGTGAAAATTCAAAAAGTTGTGTTTCATCTTGTAGGTTTCCCAAAAAGAAAAAATTTTCCTCATTTAACTTTTTTTTATCTTGCGTTGTTTGGCTAAAAATTCTCATTTTTATTTATATTTTTGAATTTTGAAAATGCTATAACTCTGACAATTTTGTTTCCATCAAAAAACATCATGAGGATAAATTTTTC
>WSXT02218020.1:0-17156 GCA_011762715.2 Neuroterus valhalla | reverse complement strand
AGCTAATTTACCAGACCTGGGAGCTCTGGAGCGCATTCATTTTTAACCATCGCAGTACTAGCGCCGAAAATACATTCTAAAATTTCCAACAATTCGAATCATGGTAATATGCCCGGTTACGAGATTTTAATTACCAACATTCCAGGGTCGGCGTGGACGTTATCCGTTGCATTTGTGGTGGACACTTGAGGCCGGGCATGGCAGTGCACGCCAATGACCGTATTCAGCATGCAAGGAGGTGCCGATTTTCAGGCGCAAGAATTACTTGATTTTAAATTCGAACAAAAACAAACCATACCTGGTGGGACAAATATTACAACAAAAAATTCATCAGTGTAAGAGAATTATGGCTTTGGTGAAAGCTTTTTCCTGACGAAGCATCTTAAGAGTAAAGAGTACAAAAAGCTGCCTTATAAATTCATACGGAGATATACACCCCAAACACATAACCCGGGCAAAATACTGACACACCAATAGTGAGGTATTTTTCTGTTCGCAAAAAACATGCAATGATTTATAAGACTGGTATAATATCTTTCCCGGCTTTCTCCTACCACACATTTCTTAAACGAAGTTTCAAATAATAATTCAACTTCAAAATCTTTTCATATCAGTTCCCCATTTTTGAGTAGTTTAGCGAGGCTAAAACCAAACGAGTCACGCTCACCCTGAAAAGGATTTGGCTAAATAGTATAGTAATAATAATGATAAGACTGTTATTGATTCTGAGGATTCTGGGATGATTTTTGAGGATCACAGATAATTTTCAGAGGCTTCAAAAATTCAAAGGATATTTTAGGATATTCCGACATGTTTCGAGAAAAACCCACAAATTCTGAAGTATTTAAAAAATTTGAGAATTATTATCGCAGATGACATAAGATTTTCAGTTCTCGGATTTTCTGAAGTCTGTCAAAAATTCCGGAATCCTATGAAAATACTTCAAATTATTCAGGATTTTTGGGATTCCGTGAAAGATTTGAAAGCATAAGGTCCCTCGAATCTTTGAATCCACTCTCGAATCCCTTGAAATCTTGTTCTGGTATACAAATCTTTCCACATATTTTGAAATCCAAAAAATATAATTGATTGATAATATTTATTGGAATGAACTCAAATAAAATTATTTTTTTTTTATACTTACCAATAAGATTGTGAATAATAGCATATATCGATGCCAGATTTAAAAAGATCCTCATTTTTTCCGACGAGAAAGTTTTGATCAGAATATTAAATGAATTCTTACAGTGTTACTAAGAATGATTTTGCAGCCTTATCAAATTATTTAATTCAAATGATTATCGTTATCACGTTGATTAAATAAACCTTCAGACTTTTTTCGATAACTTTCGTTTCTCACCAATCTTTGTTCTGTTCTTGTAAAATATATTATGCAGAACTTCACATTCTTCAGCTTCTAACAATTTATTTTATTTTTCAAGTTTTTTTTAGCGTTCAATAGGTTTTTTATCTCTAGACAAAGACTAGATACTTGACACGACACCTAATGATTTGAATGTTTTGAGAATTCGATACGAAGTTTAAAGTTCTTTTTCCGGTGATGTTTAAGCTATACTGCTGTTAAAAGTGACAGTAGAGTAGCAAGAGAAACTTGGGTTTATTTATAAACCCGAGTGTATAAATAAACTATAAACCTCTTTTACTTTTGGGTTTATATTTACGTGTTAGGAATAAAAACGACCCATTGTCAATAAGCGACAGTAGCTTTCATGTATTTTAGACGTATCTAAGCGTATAACCCAAAGTAGGCTGTCTCATATATTACAATTTGTCTAGCGAGTAATGCTGGTTTTTTCGGTATCCCGCGGTTCGGGACTTAAGACCTGTGAACCGTGAGAGTATTGTTTTTCTCTGACTGGACATCTGTACCTCTTCCTCGACCTCCCCGTAGTTTGGGCATTGGTATCAATGACATTATTACCGTAATAAAAAAACTGAAGACTGGTAGGACTGCCGATGTGAATGGGACTACTTCAGAAATGTTCAAGTTCGGTGGCAAATAATTGTTTGTTTGGCTGTGTAAATGTATGAATATGTGTGCTGTGAACAGCGAAGTTCCGAGTGATTGAGGAGAAGCGAATATTGTCCAAGCCCACAAGGTTAAGGGTGGTCAAGGTGATTCTAATAAATATATAGCGATTAGCCTATTTGAATTTGAATTTTTTTTAAATATAGCTCAAAGGGCTGCAAAGCACCTCTAAGAGCTGACAAGATAATACACATCCCATACAAATGATATCAATATTATTATATACATAAAGTATAGAGAGAAGCGTACATTAAAAAACTCGTGGAATCCTGACGAAATGTAAGTGTACATTAGATGACATAAGTAAGATAGTTGGCTTTGTATATTCATGCAAGTATGTTATACAACGAGTTACTCATATTTAACTATTTATTATTTGAAGGGGGGCGGGGGGTCTAGAAAAATGTTTTTTCATGAATTTTTTTTGGGAATATTTCAGAAGTAAATTTATTCTAGTATTAGGCATATTATAAAGTAACATTTCAAGAACATTTGCTTAAATTTTTGTAAAAAATATAAAGAAATCAGCGGGTGGCAGTAGATTTACGATGACGTCTCTTATATGCGGTGTCCATAATACCTCAACGTAGAGGTACGTAGAGTTGTATAATCCAAATGGGTAGAATTTTTTCATTCATATATATGTCTTTCTTGGGTCCAACGGTGTCCAATCATGGATTTCTCAATTTTTTATAGTCGCTCTAAGCAAAAATGTGATTTTCGAAGAGAACTTTCGCCATTTTGTAAGTGGAAAACACCCTAAATGTCGGGAAAATAAAAGACAAAGACCGTTTAACCCTAGCAATATGTATGAAGAAAGTGTGCACCAAATTTGAGCACGATCGGTATCAAGGAAGTTTGGATTCTCCATTTTTCTAAGAAATTTGGAATTTTGTTATGGTAATTTCACACGGCACTCAACAAGCAACGTTTTTTTACCTCTTACATTTTTCTATATCGTGCGTTATTTCGCGTGGAAGCTCCATTTTCTTCTACATTTTTGAATTTCGAAAATGCTATTACTCTGACACTTTCCTCTCCATCGAAAAAAATTAATGTGAATTGTTTAAGTTCCCAAACACTACAAAGAACTGTACATAAAACTATAAAATCGCGAAAAAGAAGGCTCTCAGAAATTTTAAAAATGCTCTCGCTTCTCGAGTTTTCATCTAAAATAGCTGGCTAAGGAACTTATCCTTTCTTTTGGTTCAATCAACAAGTGCATCAAAGGCTGGTTTGATGCGTCATTTTTTGTGTGAGTAATCGTATTTATGGACGGACGGAAGGACAGCCGGCATACTGACATACAGACCAATAGACGGACACCATCGCCAAAACTGGATTTTCGCCTTCAGGGGGTCTTGAAACGTGAAGATCCGCTGAAAATTCAAGATGTCCAATTTCAGACGATTCTAATACTTTCTCAATCATGAATAATGAGAATGTAATAATGTAACAAATTAAACCTTAATTCTGATATACATGGTGTCCAAAAAGTCCCGGGATGGTTGGATATTCCCTCAGGTAAAATATTTTTCAAAAAAGTGAAGGTCATTCCTAAAGTAAATTTCTACGAGGAATCCAATGGTGACCTTCATCTTGACCTTGAAGTTGACCTTAATGGCTCTCCGAAGGTCAACTTTGTTTTTTTAGATGGAAATCCCTGTTTATACATCTACGATCGATAGAACGGAAAATTCTCCGTTCTGATACGTACCTAAGTCAAAGGTCAATTGTAACGTTCAAGGTCAGTTAGAGCACCCAAAAACGTGAGAGGCAAGGGAACAGAATTTACTACGTCCACGTCGTTGTTCCGTGGTTATGCTGAACATAAACGTTAACTGCTTAGGGAAAACCTTGAAAAAGCTTCGAAGGTCATCACCAAGATCAATACAGAGCTCACCAATGAATTTCTCGTTGAAATTCACTTCAGGAATTCCACTGACCTCTTGGAAAACTTCGTTGATTTCATATAACCAATAACTGACCTTGAACGTTACAATTGACCCATGACTTGGGTACGCACCTGAACGTAGAATGTTCCGCTCTTTCGACTGCAGATGAAAAATGAGAGGGCTTACATTTTAAAAAACAAAGTTGACCTTCAGTTCAGCTGAGGAAACATTGAACCGTCCCGGGACTTTTTGGACACCCTGTATAATTCTGTGCTGGCACCAACTGTGCTGTACGGTAGTGAGATTTGTACGTATCAAAAAGAGGACAAGAACAAACTCAACACGATAAGCATGCATTTTTGCGTGATATGTGCGGTAGAATGCGAATGGAAAAAGTGAGTAATGGGTTCTCACAGGACGAGTGTGTCGTTCGGAGGCAGGAACAGGCTGGACTTACTTTTTCTGTGTATTTTTTTTAGCAGGTCTTAACCTTATTTCGCTGGAGTAACCTCGTGTATGTGCATTCTTCTTGAGAAATAAATTGGAGCCTCTGTTTACTGCAGATGCCGCACCTCGAGCAAAGGTTCTGGATTGAAAAAACTAAGATTAAAAATGAGATCATATTTTTTCCTGTTCGTAAAGAATACGCAATGAATTCTTAGACTGATTCTTGGACCTATCCCTGCTTCCTTCTACTACACATCCCTTGCTCGATCCGAACGAGTTACGCTCAACCCAAAGCTCGAAAAATCGTATCGAATGGAATCACTTATCGCGTTGAATATGAAATTATTTGCACAATGATTGATGGAAAGGTTTGCCAAGTCATCACTCAAACGTCTTCTTGCTCTAATTGCACTGTTTGTGGAGCAAAGCCTTCAGAAATAAACCACTTGAAACTCGTCCAAGCTAAGGAAGAAAATGTGGATGCATTTCAGTATGGATTGCAAACATTACATGCATGGATTGGATTTATGGAAGTCGTCCTCCTCATCTCCTACCGATTACCCTTCAGACAGTGGGTATGTAAAACGGAAGAGCAGAAACAAATTGCTGAGGAAAGAAAAAGACACATTCAGAATAAAATTCGCAAACACCTTGGCTTAATTGTAGACATGGTTAAACAAGGTACTGGTTCCACAAATGATGGGAACACGGCTCGGAAGTTTTTCGAAAATTATAAGAATGTGAGTGAGACAACTGGCATCGAAGTAAAATTATTGAAAAACTTGTACATTATATTAAAAGTTCTAGCATGCGGCAAAGTCATCTATACTGGACGCTTCCAAGAGTTTGACACTGAGACTGCGGAGCTTTATGTGACAAAATACAGCTTCATGCCTGCATCTATGCACGAGGTTTTCATTCACGGTGCAAAAATAATGATACTTTTGTTGTTCCAATCGGTCAGTTATAGGAAGAAGCTCAAGAAGCGAGAAACAAAGATTTTAAAAAGTGCGGAAAGAACAGCACCAGGAATACATCTCCGATTGCTATGAATGAGGACATCCTGCATTTATTATTAGTTTCTGCTGATCCCTTCTTGCAAAGTTTGAGAATTGTTTTTCCAAAAAGTGAAAGACCCCTGCTGTTAGAAGCGCAATTCTCCTCGTTGTCCTTGAGTAGAAAGTAATGAAGGGCTTCAAAAAAAGCCCTCTGACCAAAAAAATTCAGCTGCTCATGCTGGAAAAATCGAATCCTTCTCTTGGAAGTGAAGAAGATTTATACTTGTTTGTTTAAATGAAACTTGTTGTGTACCAAAAAATGATGAAAACATGCATCAGTCTCGTAAACCTGATTAAATAATGAGTATAAAAATAACAATATATATAATATTCGATCATAAGTAAAAGATTCAAAATTCATTTTGAAGGAAAAACAAAACCTATTTTCAAAAGAAGAGTCAAAACCCCCATTTGTTTAGGAAATTTGTTTAAACAAAATAAAGTTATTTTTCAAATAACACATTATCAATCAGGAGAAGCTTCGTGGAGATACTAGCACGAAATTCGGTTGAAATAACAGAAAATTTTTTTTGGAAAATGGCGAGATCAGGAATTTGATAATTGAATTGTTATAAACTATTGATATCTATTGTTGAATCTTTCTCAGTCGTAAATCGACATTCTTAGACACCTACTTCTTTCGAAAAATATAGGCTTAGAGTATGTAATGTATGTAGTAATTTGTTCATTACAATCTTAAAAACGATTCTTATGCCGTCAGCGCTACGGGAAAACTTTTGGGATGAGTTCGTGCATCAATTAAAGTCGTTTGCAGTCAGGCAATAAATTTTCCAAAAAATGGCAGCCTTGGAAAGTAAAAAAAAAAGTTAATTTGTTTATCATATGGAACAATCATCAACAAAGTTATAAAAGGGATCGGACCGCGAGTCGAAACGGAATCTATTCATCTTTTATTTGAAAAAAAGAGATTGCAAATCGATTCAGCGGTTTAGGCAAAAGTTGACTTGTCGAAAGACACTTTTTTTGCCCCACTGTGCAGCGTGAAGTCGGGTTTCTAGGCCAGGGACTCAACATTAATGCATGTCAGTCTGTGGAGTAATTCTCAAGGAGCAGGTACGTTTTTTGATTTTCAAGAAATGTCCATAAGGACATTTTTTTTCATAATTTGTTCGAGCAATTACAATATGAACGAAAGTACTATTTTCTGGGGAAGCGACCGACATATTTGGATTCAGCGGCTCAAAATACATAAGAATAACCCTTAATGTTCCTTGGATATATTATTGCATAGTTGAGGGTACCTAGCTCCCAGACTATGAGCGACAAGCTATCTCAAGGCTAGGTTGACTTGAGAGCCAAGTAGATACTGCTTGGCACGCCAAGCAAAAGCATATATTGTGACAAGTCACATTCAACTGGAATAATTGCTTGAGTGAATAATCAGTTTCGCAAGTCATTACAATGTTTGCGAAGGGTGTGTTGTTCGATGGACATTTACCCAGCTTCTTAATTGCTGTTGAACTAATCTCCCCTTCCATGCATCTCAAATTTTACCCGCAGAATCTAAATCTCCCGATCCCTGGTAGTATAAAGAGATCTTTTATAAATAATTGTCAGAAAAACTACCATTTCGGGGAAATGTTAGTTCCTGAATAAAACATGAAATTTTCATATCCCTGGCGTAGATTTTTCAAAACTGCCTAGGGCATATTACTGGAATATTTTTCTCATCTCCACTGCAGGAAAAATATCCAAAATGGACAAAAAATTTGACAGAATAAGCGTCTCGGGAGTACAAAAAAACCTCAAAGGAAAAATAAATTTACAATTTATTCAATTACCGGTTACATGTCAGATTTCGTTGTTACTTTGAATCACATATATCCTATCTCAGTTTTACATATGGTTGATTGAATCTATGCTTCGGAAGAATTTCGATTACAGGAGGTTCTACAAACTCTACTTTAAAATTCGCCTTGATGGGGTTGCGAAGTCCTACTTGAATTTCCTCGAGTTCGTTTTCGTCCAATATGGTAATCTCGAGGCTGTATATGTTAATTTTTACCCGTTTGTATCCTTTAATGATTGGTTGATATGTATAGAATCCACCAAGAAGATCAGGACCGTCAACTATTGCAAGAACGTCACCATCGAATGTTGATACTACAATTTGTTCTCGGATTTTCATAGGCTCAAACTTGTTTTGCCCTGCTACTCTTCTCTTGAATTTCATGTTTTCAGGAAAAGTGAATTCCCGAAGTTCAAATTGTCGCTGAGGATCGCTAAGAGAAATGAGCCGAATAAATTTTATTTTCTCAATCCCACATCCGAACCCGTCAGGAGAAGGAAGGCACTTAGGCGAAGAGAATAACATTGACCTTCGTTGATGTTTTGCGGGAGGAGGTGATCTTCCAGACGGAGACCTGGACCTATAACGAAGAGGAGGCTCTTCAAGAAGAACAGGGCCCTCAGGGAAATGATCTATTTTATGAGATTCAGAAGGTTCCAAATAAGGGATAGGTTCCCCATTTGGTAAGCAATCAAACTGCAAACTTGAATCTGAAAAATAAGAGAGAGGAAGAGTATTTCAATTTTTATCCAACAGGTGCAGTAGAAAATAGTTAATATATACCTGCAAGTATAATGCGCAGCCTACATCTGAATGATTAAAATGACAATGATAGGTGGTGGATATAAACAGTAGTATAACAAGTTATTATCCAGAGTTTTTTTTGTGATTAAAGACGATGCTGTTGTAGGTAAAAAGTTGACTGTATAGGGTATATGTGAAAAATACAAAATGGAAGAGCATTATAATTATCTGGAAACCGTTTTAGGGAAAATTCACTAAGCGTTGTTTTTAACTGATTCCTGAACACTTCAAAGAAAGTGGAAAGTATTTCAACAATGAATACTTTGGCGTATTAGTTGGCACAGTATGTTTCGGGACTTGAAGATTTTCACCGGATTCAGGGATTCCAAAATCTGTACTCTGATAACAAATTTCAGCAGGGTAGCCTATGGATTGATGAATAATATTGATTGTAATTAACTCAACGTATATCATTATTTTTTAATATTTACCAATCAGATTGTCAATAATAAAGAATATCGATACCAGGTTCAAAAAGATTCTCATTTTTTCCGAGAAGAAACTTATTATCAGAATAATGAAGGAATTGCTACAATGTAACTGAGGATTATTCTGCAGCCTTATCAAATTATGTTATTCAAATGGTTATCGTTATCGCGTTGATTAAATTAACCTTCAGACTATTCTCGATTGCTTTCATTTTCCACCAAACTTTGTATTCTTATCGCTTCCATAGGAGATTTCCATCGCTTTAATAAGAAGATCTCATAAATTAGAAGCTTTTGTTCTTGTAAAATATATCATTGAGAAGTTCACTGCCTTCAGTTTCTAACAATTCATTTCATTTTTAAACTTTTTCCAGTGTTTAGCCAGGATTTTAATCTCTAGACACTTGACCTAATGATCTTGAGAATCTAATACGAAGTTTGAAGTTTTTTTTGCCGATGATCTTTTAGCTGTGCTGCTGTTAACAGCGAAAGTAAGGAAGCAAAAGAACCTAAAGGGCATATGCCTTCGTAACTGTTTCATTTATAATTTATCCTACAAATAGGAGAACAGTATTTTTTTTGCAGAAATAGCAAAGGAATGGCGTGGGTCAGCGATGGAAGGACGCTACTCTAGGTTATGATCAGGCAGAAGAGGCTTAGGAAAATTAGCACAAATATAACCTCCGGAAGCTACGATCACGATGGTTCTTCCATAACCATCAATCCCGACGCAACTGTAGGTGATACGTCATCAGACTCGGCAATTCGTACAACGCCAGAAGACGATCGAGTCGGGAAAACCAAATAACTTGAATACTGTTGATCTGTTGAAGTATACAACCTGTGCAATGATGACTGACCAATCGAGGACCCCACTGCCTGCAGGAGAAGTCTGAGAACAGCCACGACAACCACCGTCCACCGGCCGGAATTCAAAGGAGAAACCTACGGTCAGCGGAAGGGCCTTGCAGATACTAAACGCTGGAGAGTGGTGAGCACGCAAACGCCAGCATCCCCACTCCTGTTAGTTGATACAGGGATAACTTGAAACTAGAGTGAACCGGTGAAGGACACAAAACACCACGAAACCGCAGCTGCAAATCGAATCCAAACTCCACTCCGACGGAAGACAGCAGTAGAAGATAAATTATAAACAAATTTCGTTTTATAAATATGTTCGGTCGGTCCTGTCGGAACATAGAATGACCGGTATGAGATTCTTGGCAGGCCAAGCGAGGGCTGATATCACTCGAGTAAAATTGTTGCCTTGACCCGCGTCAAGCACTCAATTTTCCATCGTGCTGATAATCCGAAATTCGACTTGGTATGCCTGTAAAGATGGTTATAGAGTTGAGTTTTCGTTGAATTTTCGAACAAGGTTCGCTTGAAAAAAATTAGCTTTCAACATGAAAGCTGATGAATTTACGCTAATTGGAATTCAGATTTCTCTCTATCATTCCTGCTTGACATCACCGTGGGGTTTTTATATTTTCCAGAAGCTGCAAAGATATTATATAATCTTAAAAGTTCGAAACAATTCATTTTTACTCTAGATGGTGATCAAGAAATTCTATATTTACTATCATCATCAAGAAATGATACATGTAGCTCAATTTTCAGCCGAGAAAATGTATTTCTGACGAAAACACTATCTAATACAATAAAAAAAACTTCTGATCATAGAGACAAATCTTGAATTAAGGCTGGTTTCTCAACTCTAATTGAAGTTTCCAATATTGTTTCGAAATGGCATCGTTTTAGTAAAATTAAACTTTCAGTGGGTTGGAAATAAATTTTTTCCTTTGTTGACGTATCACTTATATAATCGTTTGTTGCTTATAAAGACTTTTTTCTTCTTCTCCTGCAAATAGTTACTAATCACTCAAACTTCAGGAAAGTGCGATGCAAATATTGCACGGTGACTTATTTTATTCAAAGGGCTGCAATTTTGAAACAATCGAGACTTAAGTACTCTGATATATGTGGACTCCTTTTTGTAATTATTAGTAATTACTGGTTTGAAGGATAGCCACATCCTAAGTTATAAGTTGACGTTATTTTGTTACGAAGGCCTACTGGAGTTCCCTCGACTTCTTCATTAGTCAACATGGTATCTTCGCCACTGTGCATTTTGATTTTCACACGTCTGTATGCTCTTTCCAACTTATCATGTTTATAAATTCCATGAAGAAGATGAAAATCCTCCACTATTGCAAATACGTCACCTTCTGGTGTCGAAAAAACAATTTGTTCTTGAGTATTTATAGGTTGATACTTATTTTGCCCTGATATTTTCTTCTTCAGTTCTCTATCGACAGGAAAAGTAAATCTTCGGGATTCAAATATCCGGCGGTGATTTGCAGCAGGAGGAAACTGGGCGAATCTTCATTGATCGTTCTCGAATTCGAATCCTTCAAAGAGAGGAAGCCTTGTAAAATGAGTATCCGCAGTTTGCATCTCTTGACGCGTGGCAAAAGGAGGACATCTTCCAGTAGGAGACCTGGACCTGAAACCATGAGGCAAACAATCGAACTGCGTACTCAAATCTGCAGCAAGAGAAAGACAGTATTACGCTCCTGCTAATGATAGAGAAGTTTGCAAGGGGAGTTTAGGTAAGAGATACAAAAGAAGGAATAGGAGAGGAGAGAAGGGATGGGACATGGATTGACCTAGAAGTCATCGGGTGGTGTTCATTCGAACATAATTCTCATCCTATGCTATATCTCTGAAACGATTCACCAAATGATCTCTCCAGCAAACAGCCCTGGTGGAGTTTCGTAAACCTGTTGCGATAATCCACTAAGTCGATCGCTATTCTTTATTCCGTTCTTTATTAAGTCATATTCGCAAAATCTGGCCTTTCATTTTTCATTCGACTTCTCTGTACCCTACCCTTCACGTTACTTTATGACACTTGTTTCTAAACACGTTCTCTACTCATCACTTATTTTGTTTATTGGCGTTTATTGCACGTATTTTTCTAGAATAGCATGCAAACCCTGTTCACTTTCCTTACATCTTTCTTTTGTGATATCTAGGCCTTGCTACCTCTGATCAAACATGTATCACTCTTCACCTCCATCCTTGTGCAAGGTTTCTCTTGCAAACTGAAGGAAGTAAGTCTTTCAACATTCACAGCTCTGCATAATCCTTGTACATCGTACGTGTCCTTGTCGTTCATTATCCTCTAAAAGAGAGTCAATTATAATTTGGCTTTTGTCTCTGCACCATTCATACCCGTGTATTACCCAATTTTTGGTTTTGGAGTTCTGAATTTTTCCCAGTTATCATTCGTTCGTGGGATTTTGGATTGATCTGTTGTCATTCCAATGTCCCTGTCCAACCCTTCGCGTTGAAAAGAAACTTGGTCATTGATGTTTTTGAATAGGGTAATCCTTACTCGAAAGTCACAACTTCCTTGGAAATCATTCAACAAATAGCAGTTTTGATCGTATGCAGAACTAAAAACTTTTTTGACGTTTCGCAAGCGTTGCAGTTCGCATATTCGGGATCAACCTGGAACTCAGGTTTCAAGTTATATTGTTTTTATAATTATATGCTCTGCACGATTACAGTGATTGAACGAAAACCTCACTGTGAGGAGTGGTTGCACCTCATCGGCTAATCAATGTTTTCTTGAAGAATCCGAGCGGACGGATAGCCAAATCGGATTGATATTATATCCTTTATTTGAATTCATTTTACATATCAGAGTGTTCTGAGATTTCGAATGCTTTACCATGCCTTCTTGGAAAAATGTTGTTTGCTTTACTGATGTTTTGCGATGTTGGTTCAATATGATGCCCAGCAAGATCCGCTGATTGTCTGAAATGTTTCAGCCTGACTTTGCTCTTATATTCCTTTAAACATTGGCTCACTGATCTCATGGTTTCTTCAATGTAATTTTTCCACAAGGATTTTTCCTATTTGTTCTGTGATACTTCGTGTGTGAGGTAACATGGTTGTCGCTCTTTCTGCATTAGGTTTATTTAACGTTTTGAAGTTCTGAAGAGAGTAGTACACTAGGCCTATGTTATTTTCATCTTTTTATGAAGACATGTCTGTGAAGAAGGGAATTAGTGGCAGACTGCTTTCGGGATGGTTGATGGTGGGAGGAAGCATGGGCGTTTCGGTTTGTATAAGTGATTTTATCGTGGACTTCGCGTCCTAATGTAGTTTTTCATCCAATCGAAACCCGAAACACATCCCTCTACCATAATGAATCAACGTTAAGGCATCAAATATATCATCAGAAAACTCTACGAGGAGAGTTTTCTTAGTAAGCCATGTAAGTCATGTAATATATCTACACCTTTACCAAGTGTGACTTTCCTCCTCAAACTTGAATAATAGAGGAAGAACAGCAATCAAAGAACTAGTTTGAAGAAATGGCACCATAGTATTATCTACAGATAAAGGCAACACTACAGTGATAATGATTGAAGAAGTTTACGTCAACAAAGTCAAGGACGGTTCAACTAACGATACATACAAAAGAGTGAGAGAAGATTCCACTAAAAAATAGTCAAGAGCACAAAAATCTACCTCAAGGACTCTTAAGTTAAAAAGAAAGAATATTCAAATTAAAATCCATTAATCCTACGCCTCTGAGACTTTGATGACTTCCAAAATTCCACAAAAACAACGTTCCACTCAGAACGATCCTCAGCGCAATAAAGTCACCAACTTAGAACCTAGGACGCTTTCTTGCAAGGAACTGAATCCTTTCACAGAACATTGTGTCACCCACGTTCATAAACGTTTTTACTTTATCGAGAAGATACAACAGGCTCACACGCAACCTCAGGACATCATAATGAGTTTCGTCGTAGTACCTCTCTTTGCGAATGTGCGAATCCCTGATACGATCGATAACATCTAATCCTTCGCAAACTTTCCCGCTGATCTCATATCTTTGATGAAACACTGTCTAAACAAAACTTACTTCTCTCCTAATAACCAATTCTACGAATAAACCTCAGAAGTAGCAATAGGATCCTTAATTTTACCTGCAATAGCTCACATCCTTACGGAACATCGGAAAACTAAAATCTTCACCGGATCCAAGCTCATATTAGAATCCTGCTGCCGTCACGTTAAAAACACTTATCTAATCCGGAGACATAGATTAGATGAACAATACACGTTTTTCGATTTCATCAACCAATGGCTTCCTTATAAATAGTTATCATGCAACTGAATAAAGCAGGAAAATTTCTTTTCTTAAATGCTCTAGTTTTCAAAGGATCTGCTAATATATTAGTGGATGAAGTTACAATGAACCAGCTCATACAAACAAATACTTTCATGCCTTTATCCACTATCACCCATCCCAAAAACCCAAATATTTCCTCGTTTGCAGAGTCGTGCCCGTGACAGATCAAGATAACCTACAAAAGAAACTACAAAACGCTGAACAGACCATAATGCAAAATGATTACGCAAAACCAATATATTGATAAAGCAAACAGTATATACACTAGAAAAAAACAAGTCGACACAATCAGCCAAAGAAAAAGAGAAAAAAGTGCCCACCATCCTACTCTACATCCAAGGTGTCACAGAACAAAAAGAGAGGATTCATAATACACACAACATCCAAACCATATTTCAATCACCTGCGGCAATAGTACAACTTCTGAACAACCTCAAAGACAAAAGCCATCTCTCACTGATCTAGTAGTTTATAAAATCCCTTGCTCTTGTGGCAAAGTCACTATTAAAGAAAGCGGGAGGAGGCGACTCAGACGGATAAAGACACTGGGAAAATTCTCGTTACAACCCAAGGGAAGCGGCAAACAGAACACACCCTGAGTACCTCATAATCAGGCGCAAAGAGGCCAGTTTCCAAAAAGGCGTGGACTCGGGGGCAGGTACCTATACATGTGGTCTCGAGTTCTATGATGGAGAAACCACCAGAAGTAGTGAAAAGGGAGTCGAATAAGAAGGAGGGCCAGAGGCGGGCTCGTCCCGAGGCGGTGCTTCTCAAACCATCCCCGGGTTTGAGCTATGCCAACGTCCTTCGCCATCTTAAGAGGACGGTGGAACCAAGCGCTCTTGGTGTCAAAATCAAGGGCATCCGCAAAACGCGGAATGCAGACGTCCTCGTTGAGGTAAGAAACGATGCAGGGGGCAGAGCGAAATTGTCTGCTGCCATCAATGAAGCAGTTGGCGAGGAGGAGAGGGTCCGCGAGCTGGTCCCTCGTGTCGAGATCGAAGTGCTTGACCTCGACGAGCTCAGAGAAAGCTAAGACGTCGGAGAGGCGATACTAAGGCACTTTGGTGACAGCATCAAGGGGAGCACAAAGGTCAGCCTCGTAAGGTTCACCTTCAGGGGCCTTTAGGGGTAATTTCAAGGCTTCCGTTAGGCTTGATGAAGACGTGGCCACGAAGCTTATTCGCGCAGGACACCTGCAAGTCGGGTGGGTGTCTTGTCATGTGAGAAGGGACGTGCAGATGACCCGGTGCTACCGCTGTCATGGCTACGGTCATATGACAGCGGGCTGCGCCGGTCCGGATAGGCAGGCGTGCTGCTGGAGGTGCGGCAAAGAGGGACACTGGTCCGTGGAGTGCGGAAGCACTCTACGCTGGTACCATTGCGCCGCAGCAGGTTCTCGGACTGATCATTTTCCGAGAACCGTGAGGTGTGAAGCGTGCCGAGAGGCGATGCATGGCGAGACATGGCGTAGTAGCCTCATCCCCATTTCCCTGAAGTAATGCGAAAGCGGTTCCGGGGAGATGGGTTGGCAGGAGAGGCCAGGTTTTAGTCTGTAGGAATCTGACACTACCCAACCTAAGAATTCCCTACTCATCAGAGTAGACGATTGCTAAGTTGGGTGCCTTATGCGAGATTTCAACCCTCGATAAGAAAAAAAAAGGTTTCAGTTGAAATCTGAAGATATAAACTGCAACGTTTGCGAAACGTCGACAAAATTCGTAGCTTTGTTCATGATCGTAACTCGAAACATTTTTTTTATCAGATGCCGATGAAGATTGAGAGTTTCAGCAAAATGAAGAAAGTTTACAACAGGACATCTTGCAAAACAAGAAGAAAAGTTTGGAAATAATTCAGGTGTTACTGGCTGAATTATTCACAGAAAATTTCTGCATACATATCAATTGTATCAATTGTACATATACATCCATGAATCAAATTTAACGAGAGTAAAGTTATCAAAACTTTTAGGGACTATGTAAGAAATGATAAAATACTATCAATTAGCCACTATAAATACTCCCTAGGAGAGCTATAGTATTTTTCATGGTTGAAGTGAATCCTGTGATATGCTTGGGTCACTTCCAACTACTGTGGGAATCCGCAAAGGTTTTTTTTGGAAAAGCCTAGTGAGAATAATGGTCTACCTTAGAGCTATGTCTCAAATAGTTCCTCACAACATAATAAGAAAGTTGTACAAAAAATTATTCAAAGTAGAATTTTGGACTTCATTCGGATGAACAAGATTTGAAGGAATTTTTCTAGATATTAGATGATTATGAGAAATCTAATTGAGATCCGAAGGTATCAAGTTATACCAAACATCTCAAAAGATGTCAATGAATACGATTTGCGAGGTAGCACATGAATTCGGGTATAAGATGAATTGAATTGAACTTGATGTAAATATTATCATTTTTATATATTTACCAATAAAATTCTGGATGATTACCAATATGACTTTCAGAATGAAAAAGATCCTCATGTTTGTAAACTATAGGGAAAACTGCTGATCACAATAATGAAAAACTTGGTTACTATCGCGGATGATAAATATTGTACTTTCTTATCAGAAAAAAGTGATCGGAATGTCTATCGTCCCTGCGGTAATCAAATAAACCTTCATATGCGTCTCCATTTCTTTGAATTTTCCATCAAACTTCTTTTTCTCATCGTTTTAGTTCTACAATCTTATCGATGAAATAAGAAAAAATCATTAGTTCCAAAAATCGGATGCAGCAGAATTCGTTATTTGAAAGGGAGATTAGGGATAGAGGAATGTTTATTATACAATTTTTAAATTTATTCTATACATTTGAAGACTTCGCGGAAGTCAATGAGTTTTATGGCAAAACAACTCCGAATGTACCTATTGAAAATAGACATGGAGGGAAAAAGAGGAAAGATGGAAAAGAAAGGAACCTCCGAATCCTATTTTTCTCTATCTTTCACTTTTTCTATACGAAGGTTTCGGTGTCCACCCAATACCCCATCAAGGTGGGAATTCTCCCAGCAGGTCAGAACCCAAGAAAAACCCAGGCTGCTCTCTGCCTGATTTTCTACTTTAGACTGATCAACCTTTAGAACACTATCTCATCCAAGGCCCTTCTCAAACCAAGACGTCACCTAGCAGGTCGAAATACATGCTGAACCCTATCCTCTCTACTCTCTCTACGCCTGAGATTTCTCCATGCTTGATTTTCCAAGTTGCTAAAGAGCACCGTTATCAGAGGAGATCTAAGCTCTTAAGTGCTGGATTTGGATACCCTAAGGCTATGGAGGAAAAACTGGTTTTCTCTTTTGACAAATCCTTCTGGTTAACTGTTTTTACTGGTACTGCAGGAAAAGTACAATGTATCGCGCTGTATAGGTCCCCCCTTCCCTTGCCTACCGAAGGCTTCGGCGGAAGCGTGTTTCCCCGAAGCACGATCGGTGCCGACTATACCGAA
>WSXT02218009.1:4504-17156 GCA_011762715.2 Neuroterus valhalla | reverse complement strand
ATAATTTCGAATTGTGAGAAAATAGTTCCAGATAAATATTTGGAAATTTATATGTTTAAAATCGCAGCATATTTTTTCAAACATTAAAACAGGTTTGGGATCTTCAAAGTGGATTGTGAACGCCATCAAAATCTCCAAATTAGGACCGATCACCCGCCCGCTAACGACTTATCCGAGAACAGATGTCCTTGTAATTGTAAAAGTGGCATCTTGCAGTTGAATTCCGAAGAACCAATAAATGGACTGAAAACACTCTGAATTTTGAACTTATCAAGTCGAAAAATTTACCGCTGGAATCGCCAAAGAACGAAGATTTCAAATAAAATATTACGAAATTTCTAATAACAAGATTGCGAAATCTCATATTTTGTAATTTAGGCTATTTTTTGGGACAATAGAGTCCCCCACTGTGAAGGCTCGGAAGCGAGCTCTCGAGCAGGCTGCATTCGAGTTGCGTCCCATGGTTGAAATCCACAGGGGGTCTAGCTGAAATGCTTCCTCTCTCTCGTCCCTCACTAGTCGACTGGCCGCCGTGGCATGAGAGGAGTGGGAGTAGTTCAGAAAAAGTCAATTGCTTCAAAAGTTGAAACAACTACTACACTCTTTTCACAGTACTTCTCACTATTGGTAAAAAATAAGCTATTTCAGTATTATTTTATGCGTGACGATTGCTATTTTTATTGTGTTTTGATATTAAAATAGTAAAAAAGCAAGCTGTTTGAATAGTATTTTACACATGCCATTTGCTATTTTATTATATTTTGATCCTATATATTGAGAAGGAATCTATTTGAATATTATTTCACACATGACAATTGCTATTTTATTATATTTTCATCTTAAAACAGTAAAAAGTGAGCTATTTGAATATTATTTTATGCTTGACAAATGCTATTTTTATTTTATTTTGATCTTAAAACAGTAAAAAAGCAAGCTATTTGAATAGTATTTTACACATGCCATTCGCTATTTTATTATATTTTGATCCTAAAACATTAGGAAGGAAGCTTTTTGAATATTATTTTACATATGACAATTGTTATTTTATCACATTTTGGTCTTAAAACAATAAAAAGCAATCTATTTGAAAATTATTTTACACATGACACTTGCTATTTTATTATATTTTGATCTTAAAACATTAGAAATCAAGCTATTCGAATATTATTTTATGCGTGACAATTGCTATTTCTATTAATATGTTTTGATATTGAAAAGGGGAAAATCAAGCTATTTGAATGTGATTTTACAAATGGGAATTGCTATTTTATTATATTTTGGTCCTGAAACATTAAAAAGCAAGCTATTTGGATATTATTTTATGCGTGACAATTGCTTTTTAAATATTTTATTTACGTAGTATTTTGGGAAATCCCATTTTAGCTCAAAGTGAAATAAAAAGCTCATTCAATGGGAAGTATATATTATTTGTGTATTTATTTAACTTGGTAGCTCATTGAACGCATGACGATTTTATTATAATTAACTAAGTGTTATTGATCATACATATTTCCTTTCATTTTTCACACACGCCAGCATCAAAATGATGAAGTATTTCAGTATAAATATATACTATACTATTATATATATATACTATAATATAAATATTATAGTATTCTTGAAAAGTCTTTCAAACCAAGTGATCCCAATGGTGCTTTCGTTTTCGGATTAGACTGTTAGTCGTGAATTAGGGTGATGAGGAAGGCAGGTGAAGCGACGAGTGGAGAGGGATAGAAGGAACAGAGGGCGAGGACGCAACTCAGTCAGACCGCCTGTGGATCTCGACCGCAGGACGCAACTCGACTGCACCGCTCGAGCATCCCTCGTCAAATATTTCGAGCGCGAGAGGGGGACTGGGTAGTCGGGGTAACCGATTCAGGTAGCAATATGCGTGTTTGTACATGGCCACCGAAGTAGGTATGAATATTCGAGTTTTTTTTATGTTCCTGTACGCTATAATTCACCTTACCTGGGTACACTTGTTTCGTTAATCGCACTTCATTCATTCTTTCATCACCGCATTCTTTGAGGACCATCCCATCACTTACTTTGTCCATTATCGTTTCTTCGCACATATTCCACAGGAATCGCATGCCAATCGCGTCTACTTTACTTCCATCCTTTTTTTAGTGCGCGCAGGTCTCACCACTTTACAGCACAGTAGGTGCAAATACAGAATTATATTCCGCAATTCTAGCTCTGCTTGGTACTCGAAATCTCTGCATCTACCTTTCCGTCAGCAGTAAATAAACTTTTCAGGAACACAAAATTATCAAATTACTCAATCCTCTCCTCATTCGAGGCGATATTGCATACATCATTTTTCTCAAAAACAATAACTTTCATTTTGTTCATGTTCATCTTCAGCGTGCAAATCTTATTGAGCATGTGTGAATTAATTTCCTATATAAGTTGCACGTAGAAGCAAACATTTAATCAAGTATCTGACTAGAATTCCTAGGAGTTTTATTAATTATTTCTTTATATTACCAATTCGGTTACATTCCAAGAGGCAGGTACGCACGTGCCAAAACTTAACTGCGGAAAGTTTTCCCAACACGCTCCTGAATATTCGATTAACTCGTTGGAAAGTCGAGAGAATTTTAATCCTGAATTTCCTCTGCCATCGGTTCACCACTTCAATAACTCCATCGTGGAATGTAAACTTTTATCGAGTTGAGTTGAAGAAGATAAATAACAAGCAGACCGTAATCCGAGATAGCGATGCATTGTGGAACAAAGAGGTCGTATAAAAAGTTATAGGTATTTATAATAGAGACTGAGAAATGATATATTCTGTCAGATTGGAAGGACTGGTTTAAGTTGGATCATCTTCCGTTTGGAAAACTGATGAATTTTTTACGCTATAAGGTACCTTGTATACTTCTATGCGAAATAAAAAACGTTGGACTAAAAATTCAATAATAAATCTAAAGCGCTCACTTTTCCTGGGAAATTGCATATTTCAAACTATTAATTTCAATTTTTGAACATCCATTCTTATTCTCATAAAAAATTATACATGTTTCGTTTGCAAGGGATCTCCGCCTGAATGAAATTGGAAAAGTTTATTGCGATGGAAATATTCTTTAATTTATTTCTCGCTTATTCGACGAGATCTATTCATCAGCATGACGTAGAAAGTCCAGCCAATTGGAATTAATTCGTCAAAAATGGAGGTCGTAAAGGTTTTGTGTTAGTAATCTTGATTTATAGTCGAATTCGCGTCATACGTTAATGACTCACACATTAATTTATGAATAAACAATAACCATTGATCTTATCAACCATGAGTTATGATCTTATTGGATTGATACAGAAACAGCAAATCTTCAGATTTGAAAAAAGCTGCGATCAAATTTAATCTCCCATTTGATAAAGAATAATGGAGGAATTTAGACGAACTATCAACAAAAAGGATAAGGTTTTCACCTAAGACAAACTTTCTACTAAATAACTAAATATTGACGAAAAACGTACATTTTCAACCAATAAAAATGATTATGTCAGTATAAGGATCAAATGCTATAAAAAATGTTGAATTATCTTAGACGAAAATACGAATTTTCATCAGAAGACATTAACTTTGAACAAAAAAGGAATATTTGACTAAAAATATGAGTTTTTAACCTGGACCATGAGAAGGTAAACAAACCAATTGTTCTTCACGAAAATAGTCCCACGTTCAATCAAGTATTTCAATTGTTTAAAAACTAATTTTATTCTTGACAGAAAGTTTCACAGTTCATATTCCAACGAAACGAAATTTGAAGTTTCTCTTCGAAATAACTGTTTACCCGAACAAGATCGATTTTTAACAGAAAAGTTTTATTTCTAACTGAAAATAGTTTATTTTTGATAAAAAGAAAATCTTCATATCGAAATAATTCAATTTCCAACCACAAAAGATCAATTTCCATCCAGAAACAATTATTTTCAAGAAAGTTAGGATTTGTCATAAAACTGCATTTATATTTAACCAAGTGCTCAAATTTTCTATTCGTAAAGTCACACGTGCCAAAAAAATAACAAATATAAAAAAACCGAATTATCTACCTAAAGTTATGAAACTCATACAAAAAGATGATTCTATAACAAAGGAGTTTTATTTTCTACCAAGTACTTGAATTTCCAGTTACACGAGGGAAATCATCTACGAACGTTGTAACAGTTCATATTTTTACTTAAGAAGATTATTATTCAGAATCATGAAACATCTAATCCAATCAGGAGAAATTAATTCCTAACAGAACACTGAAATTTTAATTCCATAGTTAAATTTTCGAATGAATGATTGATTTCCAACGGGACATCCAAATCCTCAAAAAAATCCAAGTTATTAACAGAGGAATATTTACACCCTCAACCGTATAATAAATGTCAACTAGATACATGGATTTCAAACCTAATAGCTTCATTTTCAATAGGAAAAATTATTTTCCAGCAAAAAAAGGATGAGTTAAATTTTGAGTTTAAATTCAAATCCATTTCAATTTTAAATTTAATGATGGATCTCTCACCAAACAAATGATTCTTCAAGGGATAAATTTGAGATGAAAAATGTAATAGTAAATATTCTAACCCAAATATATTCAAATTTTAAATCGATGACAATCAACTAAAATAGACAAATTTTCATGAAAATACTAAAATACTCTACCAAAAAATATTAACTTCCCACCAAATAGTCAAAATTTTTTACCAAAAAGATATATTTCCTACCAAAAAGACGAGTTTTTAGCCAATGACAGTTTTTCTAATAAAAAAGAAAAGTTTTCGAGAGATGGACGAATTTGAAACAGGATAATTGAGTTTTAGAATGGATGATTGGATGTTGGATAAAAAAAATAATTTACATTAAAAAATAAAATGACTCAATTTTCAGTTAGAATAATTAACTTTGAGCATTCCAAACCAGAAATAAAGACACTTTTTGATATCGAGAAATAAATTTTAGAATTTTTATAGAATAATGATCTCTTCTGAATGATATTGTCTAATATATGAGAAAATTATGGAACCTTCAACCAACTCATATAATTCCAAAGCAAAGAAGATGACCCAAATGAATTGGGAATTTCGAAAAGACACCTAGCAAGTTATATGTGAAAAACTCCTAAAGTGCCATAAAAGGTAAACATTCACATTTGATCCATATCAAGATCAATTTATTCATCTGAGTATCATTTTGCTGTAAATCCCAGCGAACGAACTCTTGGATCAAAGTGAATCTCCAGCATTTTCTGTAAGGAAGTAGGACATTGTTAGAAATAATCTATCAATGAAAAATGACTTACCACATATTCCAAATTCAAGATGATTTATCAGTTTTAACGTCTGCAAGGAAATCTCAGAGCAAATATGTTTGCGAATTGCTTTGCGACATCGGATGATGGGACAGAAATGTATGTATACCGAGTAAACTCTGTCGCACTTTAGTATGACGGTGTCCTGTTTACTGTCCATTAGGGGCAACGTCATCCTGTACTACCCTTCCCTTAGTTTTTGCAGGTTCCTATTTCAACCCAGTATTTCTCAAATAGGGAACCAGACTCTGCAATATTTATCTAGGAATACTGCAGCAACTGCAACGAGAATTACAACAATGAGCAATCACATTTCTAAGAGATCAGATTACTCTGCTACCTCAATCTCATTCCACCTGAACTCGCACCTTCCTCGAAATGCGCTCGTGGACGAGACGGTGCGGGGGATTTGGAGAGAGGCGCTCTCCTCGCTCAATATTCTCAATTCTCAATTCTCCGATCTCTCGATCACTCGATCTCGTTCCAAGGCCGTCGATACCCAAGCCCGAAACCGAAATGAGATGGAGGTTGCAGTGTACTTGCTGTTCCATCTAAATGACAAGAATGGGATTTGCTTTTATCTATGTAAAATTTTCAATTTGGTATAGAATGAGATTTTAGCTTCTCTAGATGAAATTGTGCGTCTTAGTCCAGGCGATGGTGACAGTAGAGTATTTCTGGGAATTTCTGGGAAAACAATGGGTTTTTCGAACTGATACATTTTTTTCCGAAAATATGGATTATTTTAAGAAAAAAACGATCTCTTGCAATTTTTATATAAAGTGCATTGTTAAAAAATTATTCATTTTTCAAGATCAAAAATTCAACGTTATTCGTCAACTTTGTGAGTCGAAAACTTTTGATCTATTGCATATTTCGACGAAATTAAAAAAACGTATTTGTTCCTGGAGAAACACCTCATGACCTGATATGCTTTATGATCGACTTTTTTATTTGAACGTTATGTTATCCGTGATTGCAAAATGACGATTTTATCATGTTTTCATAGCATTGGTGGGCAGTAGCAAATTCCCGTGAAACGGTTGCGATTTCAAGGGCTTTATTTATGTTTTTGAGGTCTCTAAATCGAAATTTCTTGGTTATCCGGTCAAACTCCGGTCTGGTTTTATTAAAATTGCAATTGTTTGAACAAATGATTTAAAAATTTTTTCCGTCCCGGAATATCTCTCTTTGCAAATATGGGTTATTTTAGGAAGGAAGTACTTCTCGCGATTTTCACGTGAACTGCATTGTTCAAAAGTTAAAATTTTTTATGGTAAAAAATTTGACGTTTTTTCGTCAACTTTGCAAATGGGGGAAAAAAGTTACCTATGTGATTATAGTAATCGTTGGATAATTTTTGCGAATTGATAACGATATTAATAGCCTACTCCATGTTTTCTGCATCGCTTGATCGAAATTTCAAAGTTGTCCCGAGATTCCCATAAGATTTTTATGTTATAATAGTCCTCGAACTGTAACCTTCCTGCAATTGTCAAAAATGTTCGACAAACGCTTGCCCTTGTGATGCAGCGAAATTACCGTGTAGGACGTTGTGAAAATGTCGTATTGATGATACTTTCAAAAATCCTCATTAGAGTAAATGATTCAATTATTTTGTAACATATGATTGACAAATTGTTTACAATATTGTCTTAACAGGAAACTTCGAATCGTAAAGAATGCATACATTGAATTTTGTTTGTGATAGCAGAAAGGCGTAATACTCAAATGTCAGAAATAAATGGTCTACTTGTTTCTTATATTACAATATTATATGCATTGTACGCCAGTTTCAATACCATTCACAAAAAAAAGAAGTTATCTAGACTTTTCATGAACGGCCATCATAGCCATCAAAATCATGAGAGGAAAGCTCAAGCCCTACCGCTACGCCAACACAATAACACCTTCAGTAGAAATATTAATATTGATAATAATAATCATTATTATCTGTTGTAGGAAATTTTATTTTAGGTCCTTTTACCTGGTTTTTTGTCATCAGCCACGGACCAAGTGAAGTGCCTGGTGAAGTGAAGATGTTAGAAACTTTTCTCAAAAGTTCGAAAATTCATGTCATTATGTTTTGGTAGGCACAATTTAGAGTGTATGGTGTTGTTCAAAGTACGTTTTGTGACAGTGTTATTGTTTTACAGCGGCAAAGTTGTTGGAAGTAATGTAAGTCACCTCTGGATGCTTTTATAGAGCAATCAACCTCCGGATCTATTGATATTTTACTGCAAATCTCGTCCTGAATACCGTCCCTCATTGCGTTTAGTTCTGAACTTCGCGCTGCAATTATAGGGAAGAAGTTCTTCCTGGACAGATTGTTGATAAGTGATCTCCCTGACCATCACGCAGCTCACCATGACCACCGTCCCGCATGCTGTGGTCACAGCAGTGTTGTAACAGAGTTGTAACAGTGTTGTCGTTACACAGCAGCAGAGTGTATTGAAACCAAGTTGCGTCACTCTCGGATGCTTTTTTAGAGCTACTATACTAATAATAAGAAGAATTTCAAAAACTCTCCATCATGATTAGGGTTTTTTGGTGTTCCTCTCAGGCCCTTCTCTTCTTGTTTTTTGTCTGTCTAGCATGGGAAACCATATGAAGTGAAGTGAAGTGAAGATGTTAAAAACTTTACTTAGAAGTTTGAGAATTCATGCGACTATCTTTCGGTAGGCAAAAACTAGAGTGTTCGTTGTTTAAAGTTCTTCTTGTAACAGTGTTGATGTTCCGAGGCGGCAAAGTGTCTAAAATGTATTGTAAGTCGCCTCTGGATGCTTTTTTAGAGCAACCAACCTCTGGATGTATTGATATTTTGCTGTGAACCTTGTCCTGAAATTGTGTCCTTCATCGCGTTTAGTTTTGAATTTCGCGCTCCGGTTATAGAGATGCATCAATTCTTCTATAATTTGTGTTGTCTTGTTGATGCTCTCTCACGATATATTTCTCTTGGGATGGTTGGTTACAAATCGCTCACGCTACCCAAAGCATCCTCTGCAGGCACAGCCGATGTTCAATTGTCTTCCGCGTTTGTCAGAATTTCCTGTTGGCTAGATTGATGATAAGTTAGTGATATCTGCCTGACCATCGCGCAGCTCACCTACCACCGTCACGCATGTTGTGGCCACAGCAGTGTTGTAGCAGTGTTGTTGTTACACAGCAGCGGAGTGTGTTGGAGGCAAGTTGTGTCACCTTTGGTTGCTTTTTCAGGTTTATTTCACCTTGTATTTTACCACAAGCCACATAGTAAGTCATGTGCCTGATGAAGTCAAGATGTTAAAAATTAAGGAATTTTAAAATAGAAGTTCGAAATGTGTTGCAACATGCGTCACCTTTGGATGCTTTCTTAGAGCTACCAACTGATATACCTGATACCAACTTATGATTATTATTATTATTATTATTATTATTATCATTATCATCATAATTATCATTATACCATTAGTCTAAACATCTTTTGAGGTATGCGTGATTCTTTTGGTTGTAGCCTCGTTCTACTGCAGATCAAGAGATTCATATGGAGAAATTTGACAATGTTGAGTACAGTATGTGCAGGAGAAGGAAGCAGGGATAGGTATTAGATCGGTCCAGAAATTATCGCGTGTCGTTTACGAACAGCTAGAAACCTAACTTCATTCTTATCATATATTGACCTTTACTTAGAACGCAGTATTTGAAGTGATTGGGATACTTCAATTGAGTCGTTTAGCAGAATAAACATACACAAGGTTGCTCCGGCAACATTAAAAGTGGGATCTGATTAAAACAATATACAGCAAAACTGAGGCCAGCCTGTTCCTGTTCTCAAACGGCATGCTCTCTCTTTTTCTTATACGCGATTGTTCTCCATATATCCCTATCCTAGCATAGGTCTCTTTCTTCGTCTAGATCTATGCGTGTTTTCATACAAGCTCTTGTGTTTTTACGAAATTAAGCATTCTTTATACATTCTCTTGAGAAATTTCGATTTTTCAAAATAACATAAGTTTTTACCTTAGCCCTAAGTGCAAGTAAAATTATTTTAGACCCTGAAAGGAGAAAAGAGTTGAGAACAGCAGATTCAAATAATAAGTATTTGTTTAGTAAAATCCATTCGCATAACGACGTTTTCCTATGGCTATCAGTCGTCGATTCTTACAATAACTCAGTCTCATACGTTATAGAGACCAATCGATGCGGAACTTCATTGTTCACAGCACAGTATAAATCGACACAGTTACTACACAAACAAATATCTGCTACCGTTCTCAAGCATTTCAGGGGTCTACATCCTTGTCTGTGTCACGGTTGTTCTGATCCACGGCTTTACCTCCATACAGTTTCTTGAAATAATAAATCATACATTTATAAATTCCCTCTGAATGCCATATCATTTTACCATCAGCATTCGTAAATCTTCTCACCGCAGTGCTTTTATTTCCTTTTCCAATCTTGTCAACACATGCCATAAAAAGTTTCTTATTTCTAAAAATCCTCTCGCATTTTTTCTATCTTCGTTTGCTTTGATTTTGCCCTTGTTAGCGTAACCAGTATATTTGCTTCCCCCTTTTTTCCCTATAATCATTTACTACTCTATTCCTTTTCTTAGCGCTGGGACCTCTAATATTCAAACTTTTCGGAGTACGCTTCTATTTTCCCTCGGACAGCTATGCGTAAACAAGAAGAATCTTATGAATGGCGGATATCAAATACACTTCAAAGATATAAAAATAAGCCCTTGAACATTGGGAAGAGATGATGAGTGAGGATGAATTTCAACAAAGAAATTCTCTTATTCTTTTATGATCTCTTTTTTTAATATTTGCCTCACGTGCAACCCATGCCTCATTCACGCGCTTCGTCTCACTCCATAGAAACATGATATAAATGGTTCACTATCCTTCCTTAGCACTTAGAACTGTCGTTATTTGCGGATTTATTTCACCATGTATCGCCGTAGAAAGTTTTTCCCTCTAGAAGATTCTGAATGTGGAATTTACAATCTGACTATAAATAACAATATCGATCCATTTTGATAATTTTTTTCCAACTTCTTCTTTGCTTTTCTCGAATAATTTTTTGATCGAAAATCTCTGGAAAAAGGCAATAAACTTGCATATGCTTTTTTTTATTGTCTTTAATCTCAGATTAGCATCAGGAACCAATTGAAATTGAGAGCGCTATATAGGTCGAAGGCGTTCATGCATAACTATTCTCAGTGTCTCTTCTAAATGCCTTACGTCTTATAGGCAATTAGAAGAATGGAACCATGCAATGTGAAAAAAATCACATTAAATGACAATCTAATATTTTGCTTCTCCCCTCTATGTATAAGATTTTCGAACATATACTAAGAAGAAATGATAAGAATAATCATTTTATGTTATATATTATATAATTCAAATGTCTTTCAATCGAGGTTCAGGTATTTGCAGGTTTCGAAGGTAGACATCTGATATTATTCTGCAATCCGGCTTATTATGAACATATGCATTGAAAGTGAAAGAAAATAAGGAAAAAAACAGTACCCAGCAGTATTAATTTTGTAATTATATACACTAAGATGTCCTTTGATTCAAAGTAGATGATTTTCCGTAATCTTCATAGATCCTTCCATCTGAATTTGAAAATTTGAAAATTTGTAGAGATAGTATTTGAAATGGAACTTGTTTCATTTTTCATCGAACATGCATTCATAATTGACCTCATTGGTAAATAAAAAAAAAAATGAATACCTTCCAAAACTGTAGCAATATTACCTGACATGAAAAGACCTTAAATATGCGACCGAACGTCATTATACTCGATTATATTCTCAAGTATAGTTTGTCTATTATATGAATAAAAAGAAAAGTTTAACGTTTGGAATGCTTCCGAAATTTTTTATTATGCTCTGTGGTTTTGTTCCTCTTATTGTTTAAAGAACATCAGACGTTGAAAAGGATCACGTAGAGTTCTTCAACACGTCTGAATAAATAAATAATTTTTTTTAAACCCTTTTAATGTTGCTATTCACCCTCCTCTCTTTCCTACTTTCTCTTCTCCATACCAATCCTTTTTCTGACCTTCTTCGATTTTAGCTCTCTTGACCTCATAGTGTCTTCAAAGTGAATCTGGAATATTTGTTTATACTATCTCCCTGTTACGAATTTGAGAGTTTCAGTATAACCTTCTCTCTATTCCTTTGCGCACCTCACCACTAACTCAGGGGTGAGAGGGACCTACAATTTTAGGTGGGTCCCGAATCACCAAGAGCAACAGCTACTTAATACTTAGAGAACTTGAAAAACTCTAGAGGTACCGGGCTCACGACTCTCTGTGGCCCGCCGAAGCTTTAAAGTGAATCAATTCTTTCTAAGTTCACCTCCTATAACCTTTGAGATATCTTTCTCCTCTTGTAATCCCTAGATTACTTCTATCATCAACCTCGCTTAGCCCTTTGCTTTTTCCAATACACGCACCATCCTTCTTCCCCTAACCTTTAGTCCGATTTTACTATTTTTCCCTCCTAGGAGAACTCCCTTCTAATCTCCCCCACATCAATAAACCTTCATGCATTCTTCTCTCTGACTCTTCTATACCCTCAACTCCTATTGCCTCCTCACACCTCCGCTGTTCCATGGAAGAACCAAGTAAGTGACTTTTTCCATAGTGACTATTTTCAGGCGTATCTGCGTAAGAAAACAACCTCTATGGCAAAAGTCACTTACTAGGTTTTTCTTTTGGACAGCAGACCTCTGACCGCTCCTATATACCTATTCTTTCCCTTTGCTCTTCTTTACCAGCCTTAACTTTAGCGGCTTCCTCTTCCTCATCTACTTCCTTCAATCTCAGGATCTTTTTCTAGTGGTTCACAGTGGTTTGAAATCCCAAATTTCCGGTCAAAACTTCGAAAATCGGCAGTTTCTGATCGAGGTGAAATTCACTGTACGTGTATAGGGTACATATCTGTCGAGAAATTCAAAAGTGCAGATTTCCACATCCATTAGTTTCGAGAAGGTATAAGTTCAAAGTCGAACGTCCCGCCGGACACTTGTTACGCAGCTGAATAGTCTTGCGCGTCCGAGTGGCATGTAACCGTCAAGAACAGGCAGTTGCAAGTTAACTAGTATATTCGGACCCCATGGATTTTAATCGTAAAGGTATGTAGAATATTTCTTTACTAGTTTGAAATGAAAATAATAATGCATGCAACTGTAAGAGATGCCGGAATGCTCGCGCTCCTTTTTCTATCTCGAGAGGTAAAAACTTCGAAATTCAATAGAGGATTTGTTATCCAAACCGCAGGGAACCGCTTCGATTCTTACTGCGTCGTACGGGGGAAGGTGTCCCCAAAAAAGTGGCGTTGAAATTTCCTGCCT
>WSXT02217998.1:0-17156 GCA_011762715.2 Neuroterus valhalla | reverse complement strand
GCGACTGCACGATCTTTTCCGGGAAAGTCCGACAGTATCAAATACATTAGATAAGTCTCCTTATGTTCCTTCGTGATTATTACTCATTCTGCAAAGGAATTTGTTTTGAAGGATTGATATAATATGGAATATTGATGAATCTGAAATAGACATATCCGATAGAAAATATACTTCTAGCAGGAAAAGAACGTGGATCCGTTAAGTGTCAAAGACACAGCGTCAAAGAAATATTCATCCAAATCTAATTGAGAAGTATTTGATTCAACGAAATGATTATTTGAGATAAAGAATTCTATTCTATTATTCAAAGGAATTATTTCCTTCAACCGAAGAAATTATAATTACTTGATTACTGTTCTTTCGAATGAAATAATGATTTCATTCATGGTAATTAATACGAATGATTGCAAGGGAAAATATAGTACACTTCTAAGAAAATAGTCAAACCATCGTCCGAAAAAGATTGATTTTGTACTACAGTAGAAGGAAGTTACATTTTTCATACAAAGATAAGAATATTATCTGAAAAGACGGATTTTTCAACAGAGGAGTAAAAACAAACAAAAAAGTTGAATTTTTGAAAGACGTTGAAAAGTTACAATCTTGACCTTTTTAATCAAACAAATCATTTTCTTGATCGGAGAAAATATTATCTTAAATGTTTTCCTTTTCCCAAAAAAAGTATTCAAGTAAATGCATTTACTTGATACATATTTTTTTAAACAACTGGGCTCATTTTGTTCGAAGATTGTAGCTGTTAAAATATTCGAATCAAATGCCTTTGATTGCGGGATCGACGCTTCCTGTGTAACTTCTCTATGAGTAGATTACCTGCGTGCAGTGTACCTACTTACGTCCACGCGCCACATACTTGTACACCCTTGATAGTCCACAATTATCACCGAAGTAGTCTTCAACATGCAGTATTCTGCACCACCAAATGAGTCATTGATGAAAAAATCAATATCTGATTTATATATCAATATAATAGACCTATTCTGAACAAGTGACTGCGAGGGTCGACAATTTACTGATAGTTACCGTTTCTAATAGGTTGTTATTCTTTGATTTGCTGATAGTAACCATTTCTAATAGGTTGTTATTCTCTATTTCTCTCGGGTGAGGTGTACAGAGAGACATACAAAAAAAAGAATGCTTTGAATATGTGAATAAACCTCTGAACAACAGAGGATTGGAAAGTCATAGGATTCATATGAGCTAGCGGGGAAAAATGTATATTATGGCTTTGTCATAATAAATTTCTACACAGGGTAAATACTAAAGAGATTAATCAGCGACCCATGCTGGAGCAATATTGTCAGGAAAAAGGCTAGAATCGTTGAACCACGTTTGCTCCAAAAGGGATTTTAACGAATGGCAATTTTGGTATAAAAATAGCAATATTAATACTCTGATGCTAAGCGACTTATTGATAATCTATAGGCAAAACACCTGCAATCTATTATCATTAATTTTCCCCATGAATTTTCTCCTGAATCAAAAGAGGATATCAATTTTGTATTATACTGATTTTTGTATTCACTTGGATCAAGGTTAAGTCATATCTATATATGCATTCGAACGTCATCTTCTTAGGATGTAAATTTTTCTCCATATAATTTTTTCCGCATATCGCATATTCTCATAAAAAATGGTAATACTGATTTCCTCAAGAGCTTTATCAAGATATCAACAAATCTGAACGTCTGGTAAAAAAAATCTCAAATGAATTCAATAACCTTTTCAGAGTAATCAATGATTTAACATAGGCTTTCTTGTGTCTTGCAAAATTTATATAACAAAATGTATTCGTTATCTTCAATAACTTTTTCTGAGAACGAATCATAAACCGTGTGTGTTGCCAAACAATGCTCCAAAAGAACCAATATCTCCTTAAGGATAATAATTTTGCTTTCAAGCATTTTTCCACGTCTCATGTCTAACATCTTTGGGGTCCCAAATCTGGGCAAGAGCGAAATTTCCACTTATCGTATTATTTACAAGAAATCTTATTGTGGAGACTTCAGTTTGAAATTTTCGGTCAAAACCAATAGACATGCACTGCTCATTTCCTTCCACATTATTATAATGATTGCAAGACACAAAATTAGGAATCAAGATACAAGGGGTGCTATACGGACGTATAAATGTTATATCATGATATTCACAGTTATGCAAGTTTACTCTAAGATTCTCATTTGAGCTATCATGACTAGCTCTCACAGAAGATCACGTTCTACCATTCGCAAACCACAAAAACTAATCCAATTAACTCATCAAATTTTCGTAAACATTTTTGCGTCATTCAGATGAGATAGAAATTTTTCAATTGAAAAATCAAATATGAAACAGTTCGATACTTAGTCTCTTTTCACAGCCTTTTTTCACAGGAAATTTGAATTGATTATAATAAAACATATTCACCTATAAAATCCAGTAGGATAGCAGAAGCGAAGAATATAGCAATGGCGAAGATTCTCATTTTTCAATAAAGATGATGCTGATGTCTCGGAAAAATTTCAACAGGTTGGATGGTGAAAAGATAAGGACGATTTTTCGATCGATGTACTGGTATATACAATCTGCTATCGTTATCGGCTTCTCAACTATAAGCCTTGGATTTCATTTCGAAATTTATTAAGAATAACAGAGAAACATACTTTGGTTTAAACAGCTGTGTAATAGCGCGATATAATGCTCGCTGTGTACATATAACGTTAAATGTGAAAAGGTTGTTATTTTAATGATAATTTCCACACTATTTCTCGCGATTTACTAGAAAATCGTTTGAATAATAGATGCCTTGTTTACAATACAAATATGTACTATGAATATAAAAATTGTCGAAAAGAGATAAATTATTCCATGTTTCCAGAACATTATTGATCTTTTGAAGGGCTTATATACAGTGGCCTTCTTCTTCAGTCTATGCAGATAAGGTTGCGTAAGACAATTCGTCAATTCGAGAAAGGAACGATGAGGTCAATTTTTTATGTAACAATTTCATCCAAATGATAAATATTGGTCGTTTATTCGGAGTGAATGAAGGAACATACTCAGGTGATCAAATGAAGAAAACAAAGTTCCACATGTGAGAATTCTTTGTTCTAGTTTGCGTCTTGATGACAGGCAATCAAGAAATTACAAGGTGCTTCGGAATCGTTTCAGGTGTCTATCTTATGAGATGCAAGCAGACTTTATTTATGTCCTGATCCATGAAGAAAGTTTTCGATGTCTGCCTCCCCTAGCAAAAAGGATCATTCTCACCGCTGTAATGCTCAAAAAATGAAGGTTAGGTTTTCAAAAATTAGTGATATCTCTCATGAGATATCACGATTCTTTATTAAAAGCTTAAGTGTACAATAAGATGAATATGACAATAGGAACTGACTAGCTAGCGTCGTGCTCCGCATTAAATAGACCTTGATAACCATGGAGAGGAGGGAACTCTTGCTGACCTTCACAGCCCTCCCTTTCGAGTGTTTTTGGGCTCCAAAAATTATTAGTCTCTTAATCCTCTAATTCTCCTAATTTGTGTTGGTGACTCTGAAAGTGGTCGAACTAAGGCATTGTAGGTAACGACGTGTGACGGGGTTTCGACGGTTGTTTTCACACATAAAAGGCATAGTTTTCTAGATACGCAAGATTTTGAAAATTCAAATATTCTCAGTTTATATAGGATAAATGCAGTTACTAAACCTATTAAACCGTATCCTAAATACCCTAGCCACGATAGGGCGGTTTCCTTCCATGTTTGGGTACGGTGATGGTTTGCTATTTTTTGTATCATGTTTTCGGTGTCATCTACAATTAGCCTAGCCTATTTTCATTCTGTGTTTCTTATTTGTTTTGGTAGTTGAATTAGTCTATCTCCTAGTTTGTCTAAGTCGTTCTCATCGTCACCTGTTCAGTATGTTGTGTTGAGCCATTCAATTGTTTCTAATGTAGTTTTAGAATTTAGGTCTAGGGTGTCGTAGTTGTTGTATAACTTACAGTTTTTTCCCGTTATAAGCGTTGGTTCTTTGATATCTACGTTCGTAATATGATCGTTACAAGATATGTCGAGTACTAGTTTTTTCGTTGGTATTATTATATAACCGTTGCTTACGGCTATAAATGTTTGGCGGCGTAATGAATACGGAGAGGTATTACATTTATTCTCCGAGTATCTATTGAATAGACTAGCTTCACAGGTTCCACTATCGATTAACCTTATGCTTTGTTGTCTTGTTTTAAAAATGTTGTATTCTAATATTTGTTTGCATTTCTCGATTAGTTGTGCGTCTGTTGGTACATATGAGTCCCTGTAATTTATTACGTAGTTAAAGTTTGGGATTATGGATAGGTGGATTCCTTGAATGGATTCTGGGATAGGGATAATATGTTTAAGTGTTCCCTCTTCTTTCTCGAGCACGGGGATTTGGATCATATAAGTTAATAATCCTCTACTTATAGCAACTGATGTGTCACAAATGTCGAAGAGGTGTTGTTAGTTGTCCTAATGATTATGGAATTGGTAGCGCGTACGGTGTTCATCCTCGAACTCCTGTATTGCATTCTTTAGGAGAGCGGGGGTAAGGATTTGGAGGTGAACGATACCGTATTCACCATCGGATATCGCGTTGATAACAGTACCATGTCTTCCGTTGTTTCGTCTATCATTAGGGCTGTCATCAGCAGTTTGGAGTTCACATAGCTATCTTTTGCTGCTAAGTTTAATCCTGTACTTATTTTTTGCGAGAGATCTCTTTCTTGGTTTTCCTGAGCTAAATTGAATTCGTGATTTATTGAGGATAAATCCAGTACAAGTTTTAGTATTTTAGTATGATTTGATAAAATAGATGCTATATTTTTACTGTCATTATATACGTTGTCAAATTCAGAATTTATCTGATTCAGATCTGATTCGCTCATGGTGCCGAATGACGTTTTGGAGATGTCGCCCACGAAGTTGGCTGGACCTATTTTTACTCGTTGTGTCCATAGGAGCTTGTGTAGGATGTTATTTTTCGCTCTTAGTCGATTGAGTCTGCCTTTGACTAGTTGGATTTCGAATAGAGGGGTGCGATTTCGGTTACAGCCTCTTTCGGCGAGGTCAAGGGTGTTGCTGATAGTATCGATTCTTTCATTTGTTGATGTAAGGTTGATGCCAATTATAAGCCGCCAAGTTTCGTGAAACAGGTAAACTTTTAAGATGTCTTTGATACATATGTTTCCTTTTACTTCTTCTAGTTGGTATTCAGTTATCGCCATGGGTAGGTGGAATGTTAGGATCAACAGGATCATCATCTGTAAAGTATAGCATAGTGTTGTCAATATGGACTGTGGTCACTCGATTTTTTGTCAGAATTTTAAGATTGTTGTTGTCCATAACATTTATGATCTCATAAGGAACTTTCCAGATCTGATCTAACTTGTTTGATTTGGCGTTGTTTTTAACTTTTATTTTGTCTCCGCTTTTTTATACGTAGTGATGTTTGACAATTTTCAAATCTAGATATTGTTTTCGTTTTTCACTTTCTAATTGGATTGGTTCCCTAACTTTTGTTAGATTTGTCTCGTGTTCCCTCTTCCATTTTTGGATAAGATCTTGTCAGGTAATCCTGTGATTTCGTAGAATTGCGGATGGGATGTTGGGCTCTCTACCGAATGTAAGTTCGTAGGGTGAGAATCCTGTCGTTTGATTTTTCGTAGTGTTCATTACGAAGTTAACGAATTTCCAATTTTCGTCCCAATTTTTGTTATTTACAGCTATTGTTGTTCGAATCAAATTACCTGATGTTAAGTGCATCCTTCCGATGTTTCCATTAGATTGTCGATGGAAAGATGTTGTTTTAATAGGTCTGATATTTAGGGTTTTCTCGAATTGATGCCTCATGTCGGATACAAAATTTTGACCTTGATCCGTTTGTATTGTTTTTGGGGCTTCGAATGTGTTGATATATTGATCTATCATCTGGGGTAAAATGGATTTGGAGGTTTCCTCTTTCATGGGTGATAACGAAGTGTATCTTGATAATCGGTTTTGTATACTTAGAATGTACTTGTTGCCGCAATGTGTTTCTGGGAGGGGTCCATAGATGTTTAATGAGATTTTGTCATTAGGTTTCAGTGGGACATCGGGTATTATGCTCTCCATTTGATATATTATTCTTGTTGTTTTGTGGAGCTGACAGATTGGGCAAGTTTTAACATACTTTTTATTTCTTCCTCCATTTTCGTCCAACCTCCTAATCATTTAGCCTTGTTTAGTGTGTTTTGTTCTCCTACATGGTCTGCGTGGGCTTCTTTGCAATTCGTCCTTTTTCTTCCTTAGTTAGTTCCCTGGTGTTTGTGAAACATATAAGAAAGCTTAGATAGGGATACAGAGTGGATATGAACTCTATTATTTCTTGGAGTAATTTTTTCTCTAAGGGACTTATTAATGGATCTCCGATCAATAATCTTATTAATGAGAGTTTTCGTGCTAGAATTTCTTCTACTAGCAATCCTACTTTCCTTAGCCATGGTTCTCACTGTATGGTGAAAGGTCTTCTTTTGTTATATTCTTCCATAGTCTTCCTTTCGCATCAGGCTTGATTTCAATTTTTCCAGGAATAGGTTGCAGTCTCCATTGCATGAAATCTTCGTTGATGTTTCCTGTTTTAACAATTCCTTGTTCTTCGTTATTGTTGTTTTCGTTTAGTGTTTCGGTTTCTAAAGGTTCAGGTTCTTCGAGAGGTTCGTTCGTTCTTTTAAGTGGGAGTTTTATTTTCTCCCTTTCCTCTAGTGTTCTTTGTTCAGTTATAACTGGTGTATTGAAAATTCCTATATCTGGCAGTTGATTATCTGCCTGTTCTAGCGTCAGTCTTTGCGTGTCTTCTTCTGTGTCTATTATGCCAGCTGAACTCATGGCTTCTCTTGAATTATCTTTTGTTATTGCAAATACTTTTCCTATATCGCCGTTGTAAATCGGGAAAAGTCTAGAAAGGCAGTCGGCTACCTTGTTTTCCTTTCCTTTTGCATACTCAATTGAATACTTGTATTCCCCTGAACGCAATCTCCACCGTACCAGCCTTGAACTTGAATGTTTTACATTGTGGAGCCATAGTAGAGCTTTATGGTCAATTTGGATTATGAATTCATTACCCAAAAGATATGGCCATAAACGTTTGACTGCCCACACAGTAGCGAGGAGTTCTCTTTCACTCGTAGTATAATTCTCTTCGGCTTTGTTTAGTATTCTAGAGATGAAGAGGCATGTGAGCCTATCTTGAGGAAGGACTGCCCCTAGTCCGTATTTAGATGCGTCAGTAGTTAGAGTAAACTCTTTTTCGGAGTCTGGGAACTTCAGGACTGGTGCTGACGTAAGTGCTTTTCTGAGGGTTGTGAAAGATGCCTTACATGATGGTGTCTAATTGAAGGGTGTGTCTTTTGGTCTCAATTTCGTTAGTGGTTTTGCAATAGAAGAGAAATTTCCTATAAACTTCCGAAAGAAACCTGCTAGACCTAAAAATGATTGCACATGCTTAATTGTTTTGAGTTGCTTAAAGTAGAGTATTTTTTCAATTTTTTAAGTGTTTGGTTTGACACCATTTTTATTTGTGACGTGACCAAGATATTCGAGTTCCGGTTTTGAATATTCGCATTTTGTGGGTTCAAGTTTTGATCCTAGTTCCGTGATTCTTTTTAATACCAGTTCTAGATTTTGGTTTTGTTCTTGAAGTGTGTTGCCAAATATGACGATATCGTCGATGTAGGCGAAGCAGTTTTTTCTTGTTAGACCGTAGAATGTTCGGTCCATCATCCCCTTGGAATGGCGCAGGGGCATTTTTCATTACAAAAGGCATACGGTTGTACTCAAAATGCCCCTGCTACGTTGAAAATGTGGTGTATTTTTTAGAGTCTTACTTTATAGGAATTTGGTGGCAGTCTGCACTTAAATCGAAGGCCGAGAAGAATTTGGCTCTCACTAGCTGCTCTAATATATCGTCGATCATTGGTAATGCCTAGGCGTCCAGATCAGTATCTTTGTTGATCTGCCTATAGTCGATTACCATTCTCAGTTTATTTCCCTTCTTAGTAACTACACATATGGCGAAAAACGTTGCAGCAATGCCCCCTAGTCTGTTTCTGGGCGCCAGCCAGGCCCGGGAAATCAGAACATAATGGGAATTTTATTTTAGCCCGGCAATCAGTTACTTTATTTTATATCCATGTTTAATCCTAAAGTATTTACTTATTAATTTTGATTACCCTATTCAAACTTCCCTTAAAACCTGAAGGAAAGAGGAGAGGAAAGGGAATCTCAGGGGTGGTTCCTAAAACCACCAACGACCATTGTAGTTCTAAAAGAAATTCGATAAGTTTGACAAATTATTTTCAGGTTAACGGAACACTCATCTCAAAATGAAGCGCGATACAAAACTTGAGTCGGGACCTTCGTGATTTACAAGAATGAAAGAATTTAAAAGGTGACCACGCGGTCGATTCACACGTAAGAACAGGTCGCGGGTTCTTATCTTTTATTTCTACTAGATTAACGGCATACAGAATTTCCCGAAACCTTCAAAATCTATCAGACATTTTTGTATCAATCGAGGTCAGTTACTAACGGGAACTATGTATAACGTTGGGAAAATTTACGGCGGTTCACAAAATCAAACGCAAGTTAAAACGTGCCACGTGGTCCACGTGTCAAGAGAAAGAAAAGAGTGGAACATCGAATCCACAGATCTGACTGGAATGAAAATTCACGAAATCGCTACGCACTGACTCGACCATAAAACGAAAAAATCTGAATCACTTGCACTTAGAAATCAAGCTTGGCGATGGGTCGGGCTGTAGAAATTCAGAACTTTACTTAGAACCGCCATTGCTTTACCTACCGAAATATAAAAAGATTTACCTCAGACATCAGGACAGTTCAAATTAGTTCCAATGAAATCCCAACAAATCAAATCCAAATCTCCTTTCTAAAATTCGAATCCTGGCCAACGAGCCACGTTTCAATGAAAAGTCCTAATCTGGTATCAAGCCTCTGGACCGCGTGTCGACTTATGAAGACCAAGAGCGAAAGTGACGGATCAGTGGCGACGCGCCACCTCTATGGAGTCCAGGGTGTTCCACCGTGGCACGTGCGCAACATCAGTTCACATGCGCACACTAGTAACTAATTTTAACGGAACTACGGAATAAAATATAAGATGAATAACGTAATTGAAAAGACATTGACAATTTTGGTAATACATAACAGCAAGCAGAAGTTCTTTCCGGTAATGAAACTATTGTTAGCCATTGCAAAAGATACAAAGATTTACGGAGAGATACGCATGAAGGTCTGTCGATAGGATTCCGTTTTAATATTCTCGGAGATGCCATTTGAAGAAGCGATTTGCCTTATCGTCGTCTCGGGAACCCGCCAGCAAGATCAAACACTCCAAATCTCTGTTTCCTTTGTGACGAGGTTCTATTTGTGACGTCACATGCCCCTCCAGTAACCAAACATTTGAAACCAGGGTCTTGTAGGGAACGGTAAGTATAGAATGCAGACCCAATTGAGTCTAGTGACAAGGGTCCCGCCACTCTCTAATCCAGGAATAATCGAGCCCAGTTATTCCAAAAGTCCTAGAGTTCGCATAAGGTGCGTGAATTATGACGTCACGTCTCACCCGCATAGATTGAAGTAAGCAGGTGGTAAACATCCAAAAGTACCAGAGTTCAGCAGAGGGTAATGGACCGTGACGTCGGGCTTCTTCCCACCGATTTCGAAAGGAAGGCAAAAATGGCGGCGCTGTTAGAGAGTCTGATTGGACAAAAGTTCAGTGGCGTGCCCTTGACCAGGACTGCGTCTGGTAACCATGGAAATGAATTTGTATCATCAGACAACACCGGGTGCTCTGCGTTAGGGATGGGTAGTGCTAACTGAAAATCAGTTATCGGACTCGAGTCCGAGTCTCGACCATGTACTCGAAGCCCTCGAGTCCAAGACTCGGAAAACTTGAGCCCGGGACTTGAGTCCTTGCTTGATGCTCATGTCTTGAGAGCCAGAGCTAACTTAGGATTATTATTTCATTACACAAGTAATAGATGAGCTATGAGGCTTCGTCCACTGATTATCTTTCACACTAGTCCATCTGTCATTTTCGATAAGTTTATTATTTTATTTGTTAGAGAAATAATTTTGTGATTGAAAAAATACTGATTTACAAAAAATACTACTGATGCTATTGAAGGCCACTAATTCTTCTTCTACACAAAAATCAGAAACAAAAATTTTCTTTCCGAATATCGGATTAAAAGACAGCAGTCAAGCCGTTCTTCTCTCCTCCGAATTTAATAATCATGCTCTCCTTACTTTTTGAAGCCTTTATCGCTGCTAACATAATTTTCTGTAGAAAATGAATAAAGGATAGGTTATTCCATTGTTAAGGACCTAGGTGATGCTGAAAACCTGCTTGAAACTTAAACAGAGTTCAACCTATTTATTCATATCCATTCTTACTGTCGAAACATTTTCTATGAAATTTGAACAAGAATCAGCTTGAGTTATTATTGTTGTTGTCCCCCAAGGCAGGTGAGCCTCAAAACCAAAGTAAGGAGCAAGTCAACTTTGGAAAAAGAAAAGCTCTTCGTGTTGCACTTCGTGTTCAATTAGATATTTATGCGGGATTGTGATTCGAACGGTCTCTAGGCGAGGATGCAGAACAGCCATCCTTTCAAGCTGCTGAGAAGCAGGCGGGCATCAGAAGGAGAGGAAGAGATAGACTGGAGGAGTGGGAGGCAAAAGAATCGAAGAATCGCTTGGGCTCGAGTCTGTCAAAACTCAAGTCTCGACCGCTCAAACTCGAGTCCGAGTAATCGAGTCTCAGACACCGAGACTCGGTTCTTCGAGTTACTCGGACTCGAGTGGGGCATCCCTACTCTGCGTCCACGGAGGCATCCTCCAAATTCATGAACGTGTCGGGATTAAGAGTTGACAAGCCTGGGTGAATCTTGTCCAATAGATCGAATAGGCGAATGTTGTTGTTGACAAAGCTTGAAATTGATAGATGGCGCCGAAGAACATGTAAGGGATATATAACACAGATTTAATATTTAATGTAATAATTTCTGGTAAGTGCTCTAAGTCGAGGTAAGACTTTCGCTTTTGGTATTCAAAATTTTTGGTTTGAATATATCCAACATAACCCTAATACAGGAACTGAAGCGACATCATGAAGTGACAGAGGTACAAAATTTACTCTGTAACAATGCCGTCAGGGATGTTCTCCTGGTTTTCGATCCAAATGTGTTGGTTTTCTTCAGTCACGGATACTTTGCACACTTTGGCTGTTCTTGGTGCTAAATATTCTTTCTCTCTTACTAGTGGTGTTTTGAAGTTATCCACTACGATGTGTGTTGGTGTTATTAAGTGACGAGAAAATTTATTAAGGAAGGGCTGACCTATAATTCCATCTTCCAATAGCGGGAATTCGGCATCGACTAGATGGAATAGGTGGGATTTGCCAAAATAATTTAGGAAGCACGCTTCGTTTGTATATTGTAAATCTTTACCCATCGCGAATTTCTTTTTATACTTGAAGGCAGGAGGGTAAGGGATGGTACCTTTTTCGATAAGATTTATCGCGGCTCCTGTATCTAGTTGTAGTTTGTATTCCTTTCCATCACTTCTTCTTCTTTCTCGTATCGATTCAAGTTCTCCACCTATGATAGAGATTCTGCTCGCTCCTCGTACTGCATTTGCTCCTATATTTCTTCCTGAGGTATTTCCTCCTGAAATGGTTCAAAGTCCTGGTCTAATATATTCCTTACTTGTGGAGGTCTGTTTGGGTATTGGCCTTGTTGAAAATTTTGTGTTTTGTTTTGGTAGCATTGAGCTGCGAAGTGTCCAATCTTACCGCACTGCTGGCATGTCATCTTTGCTCTTTCCGCTACAGGTATGGTTCGATTTAATGCTCTAGCGTCTGAAATTCCTAATGTGTTGGCTTCCTGGCGTGCGGGATGTGTTGGTCGAGGTAAGAAGCGAGGTGAGGGTCTGAGTGTAGGAAGAGCATTTCTTGAAGGTTGAGCCTCTTTTAACCACACATCGTACTCTGTCGCTTCCTTTTGTGCCTCTGCCATGCTGGTTGGTCTCATCGACCGGACCTGTACTCCTATTTCCCTTCTAAGGTTTATTAAGTATCTATTAAGGCTTTCTTGCTCTTCTATTTTTAATCGGATTCTCCTTTCGTCTTCGTCCGTAGGAGATTGTGCTTGGACAGCATACTTAAGTTCATTAGTAATTTGTTTGGATCTTAGGGAGAAATTTTGTACCGTTACTGTTTGTCCTTGCTTACATGATTCAAGTTTGCTTTTTATAGACGAGACAGAACTGGTCTGTTTCAGGTTCTGCCTTAACATTTTGTACAACTTGCCAAAAGTATTTATAGGAGAGAATCTTATTGCTTTTTTGGCTAAAGCCAATATTTTTTCGGCTAGTATGAAGTCGAGCAGTAGTTGTGGCTAGGAGCACTGTGTTTTTATCCGAGTGACGGTTTTGATGAAGTCTTCGGAGCCCATGTCATCTTGGCCGTTTAAGGGACGAATGGCTCTAATGAGATCTTTCGCCGGAATCCCTTCATTGCGTCTTGCGGGTATGGTTGTGGAATTCCTAATTTCCATGAGATTTTCCCTTTCTTGCTGTCGGTTCCTTAAGATTTCCTCGTTTCTCAGTCGTTGTTCCTCATCCTCTTCTTTCCTGAGTCCTTTTCATCGGTGATTAGATGTTCATGACAAGGCTTTTTTGATTGACCGGGGTTGTTATAATCCGTTTCAATTTTCCCTAGGATTCCAAATTTTACTGCTAGTTTTGAAATTTTCTCAGTCCTGATCTCATTAGCTCGTTTCAACATATGAGTTCCAAAGTTAAGATGTCGATTTTCCTCATGAGTTGCAGTAATAACTCATTCGTGGTCTGATTAGGGAACTGGGCTCATTGTGGTACCTCTGTGTGAGACATTGCTGCTGTGTGGAATAGGGTATCGTCTAGTGAGTAAGAAGAGTCACTATTCGTCGCGTCTGATTTATAATCGATGACCTGCCTATAGCTATCGAACGCCAGTGTAGTGTTTGTGTACTTAAATTTATTTTGACGAGTGTTTTCACGTACGAGGATTTGTGTATTTTGATTCAGTGGAATGGAGACACAATTTGCTACAAACTTGTAACTATTCCAAAGTAACGTTTAGTCTTGTTGACGATTGCCAGGGCTTGCGAGCTTACGGTGGCAGTTTATCGCTTCGGTGGTATCGTTTGTAGACAGTAGACTCCAGTCACCGTTGGTTCTAGGTGCTGCTGTATAAGTGTCGTGTTGCTCTGCTATCGCCGCTGCTGAGAAGGCTACTCGGCTCTGCTATCGCTGTTGATGAGTGAGCTGCTCGTCTGTGGTTTCACGCAGGTGCGTCTTCCGCCTGATTGCGGGCCTCGTAGGATTTTACCGAAATGTGTCTCGTACCCTTTCAGTTTTTCTAACGGAATATTATCGTGATAATATTCCGGAGTCCCTTTTAGGTTGAATTCCGTAGAATTCTTTCTTTCTGGATCCATGGATTCCAGGCCTTTCACAGGTATTTACTTTTATCGGATTCTTCTCAGTAATTTTGTCCGTGGATTATTGAAGATCGAAAAGTCAATCCTGGCAGGATCGCCGAATGTAATGCTCAAAAAAGTAAGGCTAGGTTTTCAAAAACTAGTGATATCTCTTATGGGATATCATGATTCTTTATTACAAGCTTTAGTGTACAATAAGATGAATATGACAATAGGAACTGACTAGTGAGCATCGTGCTCCGCATTTTATAGACCTTGCTAACCGTGGAGAGGAAGAAACTCTTGCTGAACTTCACACCGCCATCAGAATCATTCCGTATTGATCATCAAACAATTTCTTAAACCTGTTCCTTCATCCATCTTGTTACTGATACTATTTGTTTGAGTTTATTTTGTTAATGATGCCCGTTTTTTGTACGTTTGAGTGAATCGCGATCCACATTCATTTCCATTCGCTTTCAGAAATCGATTCCGAATTTCATAACAAAAATTATCCCCTAAATATAGGTCCAAATTATCTGACGCATCTTCAATTCGCCTCTACGCAAGGCATAGCAGGAATCATGAGAGACCGCAAGCTTGAAAAAGGAGTTCAAAAAAGGTCTCAATTCAAACGCCAGGGGAAGGGGGAGGATATAGATATGCGTGCTTTTAGGCGAAACTAAGCACTGTTCGTGCAGATCATCTCTCATTTGCTGGCATCAAAACGTATGACCCAGAGCCCACTACGTGGAAGTGTCTACGCATCAGGCTCTACCCACGGCCTATTTGAACAACCAACCATATGAAGAACATGTCTATCACGAGAAAGCGTCTTCTTCTCTTTTTTTGACCGAGGAAGGAAAATCACCGAAAGACACCCAGGAATTTGCTTGTCGTGCCTACCGATTAGAATCCCTCCTCAACTGGTTACCACCCTTGCAGTTATGACAATATCACTGCAAGGACACTCGCGCTTAAAGCGAAAAACGTAAGAACGGAAGATGACAGATTCGAATGTCAGAAGTTTCCCTCGCGCATTTGGAGGTTGGATGTTTGAGGGCTGTAGCGAAAGCAGAGAGAGAGTCGCGGGAAAGCTGCTGTAGGTGCTTATTCCGAATTTGATCGGTATTGGGAGAAAATTGTGACTGGCTACGGACCTGTGATAGAGGACGAGCAGCGACTGCGTCAGCGTAGGATCTTTGGGTGGAAGTGGGTTCAAAGGCTCTACGAGGTTTAAAAAGACGAGAATTTCCAGTGGGTTTGGATTCAGAAAATTGGTCAGCTGGGCTCGACCTCATGCCAGATTTTTGAGGAACTTCAGGACATCCGCGCTAGACGTCCTAGTAAGTGCCATTACAATTGAGGCAGGATGGAGTGGCATCTTTCTGGTTTCATGTGGTACAGGAGGTGGTGGCATGGCTTCTTGCCGCAGAAGGCGCAAGCCCAAGAGGCATGGCAGTAATTAGCAGTTAGGAAAAATTTGAGGCAAGGACGGCACTGAGGGATGAGATTTGATTTTCGTTTGGCTTCAACGTGTATGCTGAGGCCAGCTAGAAGTTTATTGGCGAATATGGACTTGACAGAGGGAGCGGATCGGTCCAGGTGGATGAAGACTAGGGGCCAATTTTGTTCCCTCGTTTCATGCGATGGACACGCCTGACTAAGGGAATTTTATTTTCATGTTTTCCAAGGATTGATTCTTCAGAGAGAAATTTGTAGACCCCTCTGATGACAATGATAAGATCTTCTTGTATTATTAAAACTTATTGTATTCTTATCGGGTTCAAGAGTGATAGTGCGGCAAATATCTATAGATTGAGGATGAACGATTACTGCGTCAGAGGTGTCTTTAGCATGGCGGATAGGAATGTCCGCTTTGAGGAGTGCTGAATGGATATTGAGCCAGAGTTCTTTTTGGAAGATACGGACAGGAGGAGAGCTGCGTTCCTTGGCCAATGAATCATCTTCATCTGATGAGCTTAAAATGATAGACTCATCGTCAGAAAGCAAAGGTGTGGCCAATTTTGCGGGATCAGAAATGCGTTGTCGTTTGGAAAGTTCAGATTTAACTGTCGTGAAATCGGAAGAGTGATCAGGCGAAACGTCAAGATTTGCTTTTGGAAGAGTAGTGTCCATGGCTTCTGAGCCTTCATCTGGATAAGGGACAATAGAGTGCGAAGGTTCCCGGTAGCCAAGTGTTAATTGATAAGAATCCAAGAGTTTCTCAATATCGGAAATCGTAGAAATGATTTCCTCAACAGAGAGGCTGGAAGGGTTAAGAAACCAATAAAGAGGGAAACCGAAACCTTCAATTGAATGAAGGTGAAAAAGGATGGTTCCCCGTATATGTATGTAACAAGTTAAGTGGTTAAAGACTTTAGCTGAGGCTTCCGTGACTAAATTCGCAGTTCTCTCCACAGCAACATTGTAACAAGGAAGAGTAGTGAAGAAGCATTGAGGTACCACACCATTAAGGGAAGGAAAGTAAGGAGGTAAGTTTGAATGCTTCAATGCTCCTCAAACCTGGAGAAACATTGATCGAAACATTGGTGATATACCAAGTAATCATCTATGCATAGTGATTCGACTTAGAATTGACTTTGGGTACAATACCATAACTTCTTATCAAACCTGCCTCTTTAGCTGCCTGCAGCACAGACATGCCTACATGGGAAGCGGTCTGTGAACTTATGCTATGTCTCTGGGAGATTGATGCTGTTCTAAGTGAATCAAGTTTTGTCTGTGATGACAGTGACTAAGGAATTTCAAATCTAAATGGTAAAGCAAAATCTTCGGCGAATAGACTACTACTATCAGCATCGCCAGAAACACAGTTCGCTGTTTAAAAACGCCTCCTACATCACCAGTAGCGGCGTAAAGGGGGGGAGGGAAGAGAGGGGTCCGCCCTGGGTGTCAAGCACCAAGGGGTGACAATCCACTCGTGAGGGGGTGCTAAGTAGGATGTTAGTTGAATATGGTCAAAAAACCGCCCCGGGTGTCAACCCATGCTACACCACCACTATACATCACCTTTTCCAACAAATTGGGTATCAGTATTATTCGGTGCAGAAGGTAGAGAAGGGAATAGGAAACCCTGTTCTTATTCAAGTTGCATTCGCTTGCAGCTGGTTTTGCTCCCATACACAATTCTCCTGTTTCAGAACCATCGAACATTGAGATGAACATTAATCGATAACTTTGCTGTTCAAGATAAAAGGTCTGCTTCACGACTGGAACTCCCTCCTCTTTGTGACAAAAGAAGCAAGCCAAATATTTTCAATGACAAACAAATCTTGTATTTTATTAGTGCTTTGAGATTTATGTTTTCGAAGTGCAAATCTCTAATAAGTGGCTGTTCACGTCCTTCTGAATTGCCGAAATAGAAAAAGATTCTCAAATTGCCATAAGATTCAGAGTAACTTTGTTTAAGGCACCTGTATGGACATAAAGAGAAAGCACTACATGAATTCATAATAACATTTTTCGAGGTTTTAAAGGATCCTTACAGAAGCTCTAACAAATAACAGACATGGGAACTATTGAATTATTACGATTGATTAGTTTGTAGGTAAAGTTTTATCAGGAGCAGGGTACTGCATGCTAGT
>WSXT02217987.1:0-17157 GCA_011762715.2 Neuroterus valhalla | reverse complement strand
ATAATACGATCCGATTTTGCGCTCCAATTGATACCACGGGGAAGAGCTTTAAAGAAACTAGAAAGTAGGAACACTCTTCTATTATGAACAGTAAATTACAATAAAGATAGTTACGAACCCTGGTAATTTCGTAACGTATTTTGAAATATGTTATATATAATATGGAAATTGTAATTTCGTAAATAACCATTCGTCAAGCCACAACCAGCTTGAGCCAAAAAATATCAATTCACGTTCCTGAAAACGGCTCCTCGGATCAAATGGTTCGAACAACAGATGCAGCTCTCGAGAGCACACATGGAAAATAAATATTGGAAACCGTGGACGAGAATTGTAAATAAAATGAGCCGGTAAACAGCATGAAAATATAGCTAAGTTCTTAGAATGCAGAGGACCGTTGAGTTTTGGCACAAATCCTGACTGAAGCTACGTTTGCTGAAACCCTCTCTTGTCTTTCTAAGTATTCCTCAACATTCAGGGTTAGGGTTGTTGGGAAGTTTTGTTTTCGAAACTTATGAGTGTCAGAAATTGGATAAGATTATTATTTTTGTTATTTGGATTCAGCTAGAAATAAAAGAATTTTCTTGTCATCTTTGTCTATGAGAAATTCATGAAGGTAATTTGTATTCACCACTTTCAATTAAACTTCTTAATCTAATAGAGCTAAAATTCTTCAAAAATTTTCTGTGAAACTTTTAATGTGGATGATTTCAATCGTGTTTTCTTCCACACGTTTTTGAGGATGATTCTTTATGATCTTTTCAGGATCACGAAAAAACAACAGAATAACACCATTTAGGATTTTTGAAATAATTCCTGCTTTTGAAGTAGGTGAATAAAATCCGCAATTTATCATAACTTCTGTCTGATTCTCAAGAATCTAATAAGGTTGACCGGAAAATATGTCACAAGAGAAAATGAGAATCTGCAATTTCGTGCCACAATGTGACAATCAACCTATGAAATTTTGACAGAATTCGAGCCCTCATTTTCTGTAGGAAGTGCAATTTATAACATTTTTGCTACTTTATTAATTGAGAAACTGTAATACCATACGTTAAGTTTCGAAACTTTTTGTCTTCATGCATGAAAAATACTCCGTTTATTTCAAAAGATTTACAGTTAAAAGAACAAGCATGAAACCTATCAGTGTAAAAGTTGTGTTCTATCCTATAATTCGAAATCCAAATTATAGATTAATTTATAAAATTTCCCATTGAATAATTCCAGCTCATTTTTAGCTATGAACAAATAATAAATAAACATTAGAGGGAATCATATTTAATGTTTATTTATTTATTTATTTTATTATAATAATAATAAATTGTTTGAATAAACATATTTGTTAACTCACATTGATTATAACCTTACTAAGTGAAAAGTAGACAAAAAGCTTAAGAGCTTAGAGAAAACCGCAACTTTTCAGCACTAATCTAAGAGGAGAAATCCATAAACAATGATGATTTGCTTGAATAATTATTCTTGTTGAATAAAATTAAATATTAACTCACTCCGAATGAAAAGTGGGCAAAAAGTTAAAAATTTCAGAAAAAACCGCAAGTTTCTATTATTAGGCAGAGAAAATATTATTAGCGATGACAATAAATTGTTTAAACAATGCTTTTTTTGGCTTGAATTGATTATTACTTTATTCTAATTGAAAAGTGATAAATAGTTAAAGATTCTAGGAAAAATACGATTTGTTCAAACAATTATTTTTGCTAACTCAAATTGATTATCACCTCGCTTTGGATGAAACATTGAAAATAAGTTGCAAAATTCAGAGAAAACCTTGCCTTTCTAACCCTTTTCTAAGACGAAGTTACTAAAAACAATAATAAATTGTTTAAACAATTTATATCAACATCTAATTATTAGTATTAAGTAGTATTTTATGTATTTGAAACATTCTGTGTTTAAAGAACAACAACAAATCATAATTAGCACCAAAATCTCGAAAAACCCTTTTTTTCACTTAAGGGGTTTTTTTGAGACCCTATGGAGGTGATATTCGAAAAGTAATATTTTATTCGCTTTCTGTGACCAATTGTAAAGATAAAGGGTGAATTTCGAACTCGATTCACCTCAAATTGAGAATTCTGAAAAAAATTTCCAAAAACGTCTTATTTTCTTACGGCAAATACACGTTTAGCTTCGTGGGGCCTGCGCCACCTCTAAATATATATATTTTTTTAAACAACAAGAATGCGTTTTTTTGTGGGTTCGAACGAATTTCTGGGCGTTCTGCATAAAAATTCGAAAAAAAATTTTTTGGACCACCCTAGAGTTCATAGTTTTTTAACTCCAGGAGTTTTTCGCTTTACTCTGACAGTTTCTAATCTTGCAGAAAATAAATTGAAACTTTAAGTTCAAAACTCGTAATTTCGGTACTAAAAGAGATATCAACTCATGGATAGATTTTTAGTATTTTATTTTTTTTATTTTTAATAAACGAGTCTCACTTTGTTCATAAATGTATACATCACATGCGGAAAATTTGGAAATTGTACATGGAATAGGATAATCTCCAGAATTGGATACAACAGTTTCTGGAACATCCAATATATACAGTACTCGTAACGTCAATGTTCGAACAGCTGTCCTGACCTGTTTCTATTGTGTGCTTGCGGTTGTTTTACAAGGTCAAGAGGAATACACGTGTTCCTATTGTCTTCTCAACTAATACCAATACAACTAGTTCAATTTCTAATCCTTCCAGATGAAAAAAAAATCTTATTATTCAAACTTTCACATTTATCCACAATTTTACAACAAATAGTCAATGCTCAACAATAAACTTTATTGAATTTTTATCATCATTTGCTTATGATTCGCATGATATTCATCGTTCAGCTCCCAAATAAGAAAATGCGACTAAGCTTAGTCTTTAGTCAAGAAGGAGCCAAGTAGTCCAGTATATTTAGTATTCGACCATCAATCCTTTGCAGGTTGTCCGCTATCTTGAATTAGGGGTGATTTCTTGTATCGCGTATAACATTCGTATTTTTAATTTAATGAAGGAAACAATTGATACCATTTTTTATGAGAAAAATAGGTTCTTAAACTTAGTATATATGATGTTCTCTCTCACTTTGCTTTCTTGTTGCATGGAAGTTTGTTATAAAATTGAAAAGAGAGTTGACAATTTTTTTAGATCGATTATCTTTTTTTATTTCGTTGCTGTCACAAAACTTCCAAGACAAAAAATGTAATTCGCACGATCCGCTACAATTTTTGTTTGAAACCTTTTTTTTAAGAGCAATAGTTTACTTGCTGTAGCTTCTTAAAGTTGCGCGCACCAGCACTCTGTAGTTGGTAGTGCTGGATTACGAGCGCTGTGCCGTACTAAATTATTTTAAGTTTCGTTGATGGAATGGTAAATTTTCGGATTTTTTTTTTACTGTGAGGAAGGAAAATTCGAAAATTCATTGAGCTCTGTAAGACATTTTCTTTATCGGAAGTCAATATTTATTGATAAAGTGAAACAAAAACGTTTTGGTAAAATGATACTCGTAGAATTTCGAGAAAATGAACCATGAAAAAAACTGCAAAAATTGCACTTTGACTTCAGGAAATCTTTGTTCCTAAAGAACGGATTTTGACTCAATGAGATTATTATTTTATATTGTTTTAATAGCAATTTTAATAGTAATTTTAATTCTTTCTTTTCTTTAAATATAAAATTTTACCAATAATGGCTGTATCGTCAAATTTTTTGTTCAGTCCTTCAGCAAAGATAACCTCTGAAGCAAAAAATTTATGCCTCAATAAATTTTCAAATTTTATTGCATAACCTTGAAAACAATAACCTTGCAGAATTTTCAAAATTTTCATTTCAAGGGAATATTTTTATTTATTCTTTTTTTTTAATTTATGTTCAATGCCTATGTAATATTCTTATGATTTTTAATGTTTGATTAAATCTCGAACTAGACAAACAATATTTTTATACTATCAGTAGCATGTTTACAGTTGCCTGAAATTGTTGAAGGAATATGACGATTTTTTGTAAATTTGTGAAACAGAAAAAACTCAAACTGATCAAGAACCTTGAAATTTCATTACTGATTGCATATTCATAAATTAAAGATTGTGAGCTTTGTAACATAAATCTCCCAATTTTAGTAAATAAGTTCTGTTATCGAATTCCTGTTAAAATTTGCTGATTATTTATGTTTGACGATTTTTCATTTATTATTCCAACAAGCAAGAGAAAACATATGAATAATCGTATAAAATTATATTAAACAATAGCAAATAATTGAAATGACAATAAAAATAATCAAAGTTAAGTTGAATAACAAGACAAATCCCAAATAAAAATAACAAATAAAAGGTAATTGCAATATAAATCATGCACACAAAAAAATATTCAAAATTATATTTAATTTAAAAAAAATGAAAAAGAAAGAGAAAAAATGTGGAGCTCCAATCCATTAACGAAACTTAAAATAACTTAGTACGGCAGAGTGCTCGCAATCCAGCACTACCAATTACAGAGTGATGGTGCGCGCAAATTTCTGACGCTACGATAAGTAAACAATTGCTCTTACAAAAAAAAGTTGAAAACGGATATTAAAGAGGATCGTGTGGAGTAATGAATAATTATGTACCCACACTAACGTCGCCCTCGTCGGAAGCAATGGGATATCTACGGTGACAGGTTTGGCACGCGATAAGTCGTGAACGACAAGTCGGACAAGAAAAAGATGCATATAAATTTTGTAGTTTTTTTAAAGACAAACCACCTTCTTATTGACAGTTTTGCAATAAAATTTCTTTTTTGTACCAAAAAGCGAGAAAACGCTTTTTTCGGTACTTTAATGCCATCTATTAATCGCAATTTTCATCGCAGCATGTCGACCTAATGAAGAAAGTTGTAGAAAAAATTGCCCCAAATATTTTTTGTCCTTACAAATTTTCCCAAAAACCAACCGCTTCTGTGATATATCAATTCCAAAAACTTTTTGAATTTTATCAAAAACTCGCCCTTGAACTATCCCGCATTTTTCAGGTTCAGCTTCTTGAAGGCTCTTCTAGCGATTTCCGTAAAAAAACGTTTGATAGTACTTTTTTCCACGAAATTTGACAGATTGACTATACTATAACATCTCTTCAGCTTTTTCGAAAAACTATAATTGAAGAAGTGAAAGAAAACTTCATTGCAGACAAACGAATATGAGTTTCCGTAAAGCAAAGACCAAGCAAAGCGGTAAATGAGATAAAAGTCGGAAAAAGAAAGGTATGTATAACGTGTCATGGAAGGGGTGAGGGTCGTGGGTGACAAGCTCGGTGTCAGTCGCGTCTCTGACAAGAGGAAACGCTCCGGCAATAATGAACCACTCTTGGTTCTTTCACGCTAAAAATACCCTGAGGTTGGATGTTAAGCATCTCTGCTGTTCCAACAGGCCAAGGCTCATCCTCATGAATACAATCAGACACGAGATAAGACTCCAATGCAATCAAAATTGTTCACACTGAAAATTCTTTGACAAACCTCCATGAGGATTTATGCGAGTGGTCGCTTTGATGTTGAAGTGTCTTTAAAAAAGATCAAAAGTGTTTCTCAAAACTGCAAGATGCTCTTCTCATATTTTGCTTCACTATGAGTATTTTCTGTAATTTTTTGGCCCTCGTGGGGTAGGACAGAAATCTTTATATTCTTGATCGTGTCTCTGTCTGTCCGTTGTACTTTTTTCTCCGCGGGAAAGTGGAGGCAAGTAGATGTGGTGAGAAGAGGAGTGAAAAGAGAAATGAGGAGAGTGAAAAGAAAGAAACGTAAGAGGAATTAATTGGGGGTAAGAAGGGGAGGGGTGGACGAGAGGAATAGGAAGAGAAGAGAAAGGCTTCGATGGGGGTTAAGAGAGGGGGTAGTGAACAGCTGCGGAGGGGGTAGAGAAATTGAGAAAATGAAAGGGGAATATAGAGTCGAATGGAGTTAGATAATGTCGTATGGATTCAGATAAGGGAGGAACGGATCAAACAAGAACAAAATATAGAGACTTCCTAATCACTTTCTTTCCCAAGTTTTTTCAAGTGATAACTGTGAACTCATAAAACTCAACAGCATGTCAGGGCATCTTAGAGTAAGGCTGCCCCCTCTCTATTCCTTCTCCACTTCTTCCACTTTTTTCTTCTCCACCCATTTCTCCTACTCTCTCTTTATCTCTCTCCCTCTCTTTCTCGTCCTCTTTCTTTCTATCTTTGGCTCTTAACGCTCAAACCAAGACTCTTACAGGAGAGCGGTATATAGCAGTGTAGCGGAATGAACTCTCCCACAACGGCTTGAGTTACTTTTTCTAGGAAGGAAATATGGTGTCAATATCAATGCGAGAAACTCCTTTTTTTAGGCACATGTCACCTGGATTTACTGATTTCTGATTATCAATGATAAATGTGCCTTATTTGTATAGAAGGACTCAAATGAAGGTAAGATGCTTAATAGGAATTGATCTAGGGAAATGAGAAAAGGTAAGCAGAAAATAGAAGAAAGGGTTTGCAAATAGAAGAAAAAGTGTAGGAATCCAAAAGGGTGGCCGTAGGTAACCAGTAGAGACTAAGTGTGCAATCAGACGATGTAAAAGCGGCGAAACGAGAAACGCGACAGGCGATGCAGGAATAACAAGGAAATTCCGCTTTGCAGACCAACCTCCAATCACTTCGGAAACGGTTCAATAGTCACCCTCCGATAAATCAATAGGTACGCGAAACCAATAGCTATCGTTTCGATTTTCGTGCCCAAGCATCCGATCCCTTCAATCTCTTGTCCTGTTTCAGCGGTTTCAAAACGTCAGCCATAATTTCGAACGTGCATTCCAATCTTGTTTCGACCGAACAAATTATTTCGGTTCTCCTTTTCAACCATCCTGCTTTTCTTCCCGAGTAAGACTAGAGTTGAATAAAGAACCAATTTTTCTCTTCGTGAACTTATAGAATGAATGATACCAATAATGCTGATGCTCTTTAGTTGGGAATTTCTGAAACCTAATTCTTTGGTATGCGGAAAGATTCCAGAATAGGGCACTAACATCGTACAAACAAAACTAACATCACTCTTTATCGAATCGCTGAATCAGGAAAAAGTTTTGAATATGCAAACTACAGTGATTAAAGAACGAATGTTCAGAGTTCAAAAATGACAATTCCATCTGCGACTGCATCCGTTTCTCATTTTTTTATTCTATTACATGTTCCCATTTTTTAAATGAATGCAATCAAAAATTTTTTTTTTTAGTTGTGAAAACTAATCGTACCCCTCAGATGAAACTCATTGAAGGTCTACGAAGAAACCGATGCTAAAGGCTAAGACGCAGAAGCTTCGAAAGTAAAGTTTGACAGAAAAGATGATAAATGATCAACAGTTACTTAACTTTTTACACTTAACATCATCTCTTGAAAAAAGTTTCACTTCATTCTTGTATAAATAAGATTTGAACTCTTCGTGAGAAGTTCAACCAGCTTGTAGTAGAAATAAAATTAAAAAAAAAGATTTTCATGAAAGAAGATGGTGAACTGACAACTATGTCTATAAATGTGTACATCATTTTCACGCGTCATCGCGCAATACTTCCTTATACGATCCTGACCGACCTTCCCTTTCGTATTCGCAGATACAGACAATATTCAGTGGACCAAAAAATCCGGTGCATTCGGTCGAGTTCGATTGATATCCTCGCTCTTTCCATCATCCATATATCGTACATTTTTCCTGAACGGGAACGAGAAAAGCCAGATGCAAGCAGCATTAGAACCAACGGAGGAATGCGTTCACTTTTTACTTCTTTATTTCACGATGAAGAACACAGAGGTGCACAAAGTGAGGAAGCGAAGAAGAAAACGATGAAGAAAAAAAAAAGTGCAATCGATAGATTCTTCTTTTAGCAACTTTTGTCTTCTAGCATCATGGCATTCGAGCTTCTGCCACTCCAAGGCGACGACTCTGCATACAAGACATCTCCATTTAGATGCTGTGTCTCCTTAAACAATCCCATGCCTCCTCTCGTTCTTTCCTCTCACATTTTTTTTCCACTTTTTCTCCTATGCATGAGTAATTTTAGTCGGAGAGATCACCTTTGTATTCTAGGTTATGAAATTTTTGAATAAGCATTTGATAATTTCATTACCGAGTCACAAGTTGCGTCAAAACTTAGCCGCATAGATCAATACAAAATGATAGTATTTGTAACTAGCACGATCTAGTTACATTCCCATCATAATGAGAAGTTATTGATTTTATGTGAAAATCAACTTTCGAAGAATTTATAAGATCTCCACGTTTTGAGACCTCCTGATTCCGAGAAAGTAGTTTTCACGTTGGTGCCTGACTGTCTGTCTGTTGTCATCGTCGTTATTGTCTGTATACTCTATAACTTTTTAAAGACTAATCGGATTGGATTGCCCTATGGCACACATTTTGAGGGACCAAAATACAAGTCTAGTTCGTTAACTAGTTATTTTGGATGAAAAATCAAAGAGAGGGAGCATTTTGAAAATTTTTTGACTTTTTTTCCCAGACTCAAAAATTGTAAGTTATATTCCTTGTAGCACGTAAGAAGTGCAAGAATTTATCCTAATCATTTTTTTCGATCAAAAAAAAAAATTCTCAGAGTCATGGTATTTTAAAAATTCAAAAATAAAAAAGAAAATGAGGATTTTTAGCCAAATAACGCAAGATCGAAAAGAAAGTCTGAGAGAAAAAATGTTCCTTCTTGGGAGCCTACCAAGATCGTGAATGCAACTTTCTGAATTTTCTCAAAAAATCAAAAAATCCAATTTTGATCGCACAAAAAAAAATAAAAAATAATCTGTGAAGTCGATAACTTTCGAATGAGTAATCATATTTGATCGTTCTTCGAAAACCATTTCGAGGGACTAAAAAGAGAAGTCGACTTCGTTAACCAGCTATTTTGAATGTAAGATCAGAAAGCGGGAGCAGTTTGAAAATTTTTTTGGACTCTTTTTTCCAAGAATCGAAAATTGCAAGTAAGATTTCTTGTAGCACGTAAAAAGGGAAACAATTTATCGTATCATTTTTTTCGATAAAAACAAAATTTTCAGAGTTAAGGTAATTTCAAAATTCAAAAATATAAAAGAAAATGAGAATGTTTAGCCAAATAACGCAAGATTGAAAAGAAAGTCAGGGGTAAAAAATGTTTCTTCTTGAGAGCCCTACGAGATCGTAAATCCTTTCTTTTTGAATTTTCTCAAAAAATAAAAAATTACAATTTTGATCGCACAAAAAATAATGAAAAATAATCGGTGAACTTGATAACTTTCGAAAGAATGATCATATTCGATCGTGCTTTGGCACCCATTTTGAGGGATCAAAAAAACAAGTCAAGATCATTAACCAGTTATTTCGGATCAAAAATAAAGGAGGGGGAGCATTTTGAAGGTTTTTTTATTACTTTTTTTCCAAGACTCGAAAATGGTAAGTAAAATTTCTTGACCACGTAAAGAATGAAACCAATTATCCTTATCATTTTTTTGATCAAAACCAAATTATTAGAGTTATTGTAATTTCAAAATTCAAAATTGTAGAAGAAATTTAGAATCTTCAGCCAAATAACGCGAGATTGAAAAGAAAGTCAAAGAGGAACGATATTTTTTCTTAGTAGCCCTACAAGATCTTGAATACAACTTTTCGAGTTTTCTCGAAAAATCGGAAATAAACATTTTGATCGCACAAAAAATAATTTTAAAAAAATCTGTGAACTCGATAACTTTCGAAAGAATGATCAAATTTGATCGTACTTTGGAACCCATTTTTAGGGGCCAAAAAGACAAGTAGAGATCGCTAACCAACTATTTTGGTTCAAAAATAAAGAGAGAAGATTTTGAACATTTTTTTGGACTCTTTTGTCAAGACTCAAAAATTGTAAGTACGGTTTCTTGTAGTGGGTAAAAAGTGAAACAATTTATCCTCATGATTTTTTTTTTATCAAAACAAAATTTTCAGAGTTGTAGTATTTTCAAAATCAAAAAAAAAACGAAAATGAGAATTTTTAACCCGATAACGCAAGATTGAAAAAAAATCAGGAGAAAAAAAGGTTTATTCTTGAGAGCCGTAAAAGATCGTTCATACAACTTTTTGAATTTTCTCGAAAATCCCAATTTTGACCACACAAAAAATAATGAAAAATAATCTGTAAACTCAATAACTTTCGAATGAATAATCATATTCCATCGTACTTTTGCATACGTTCCCAGGGACCGAAAAGACAGGTCAAATTCGTGAATAAGCTACTTCGGACAAAGAATTCAAGGAGGGAGCATTTTGGAAATTTTTTTGGTCTTTCTGTCCTAACACTTAAAAATTGTAAGTATGGCTTCTTGTAGTACGTGTAAAGTGGAACAATTTATCCGAATTACTTTTTTTTATTAGAAACAAAATTGTCAGAGTTGTGGCATTCTCAAAATTCAAAAACGCAAACAAATTTGATTCAAAAATGTAAATAAATTTAAGAATTTGCATCGAAATAATGCAAGTTTGGAAAAGACGGGGAGAAAAATGTTTCTTTCTATGAGCTCTACAAGATCGTTAGTAAAACTTTTTGAATTTTTTCAAAAAAACGACAATTACAATTTTTATTGCACAAAAAAAATGAAAAACAAGTTTGTTTTCAATCATTTTTCGATGGGGCATGTAGTTTTTGTTTTTTCTGCAAGAATAGTCTAGCAATAAAAAATTCCAGTTTAGGAAGAAAATGGTTCTTTGAAAGAACATCTACAAATTTTGTTTAATTTTTTCTCTCATGAGATGCATAGTTTCGGTATGAATCCAAAAAAACATCTCAAATGGAAGTCAAGTTGCTAGCAAAATATAACGAGATAAAAAGAAATATTTGGAAAGAAAAACTGTATGGGATGCGTGGTATCTGTTTTAATTGTAATTATATTAATATTAGAAATAGACTAATTGAATTTTTTAAGAACAAAACAAGGTACGAGGTATTTGAATTAATATTATACACATTTGATGGATAAGAGTTAGAGGTAATATAGAAAAGCTCGCGTTTCGGTCAGATTTTATGCGAGTGCGCAGCAGGAGACCGATGGGAATCTATTCGTTAAAGCCGGAGAAGCTTCAAAAAAGAGAATTCACAATCATCAAATACAGCAGCCGACATTCTATTTTTTAGTTTCGAAAGCTCTATACACTCTTGTAGGGAAGTACAAAGACCGGACGCGTATCGCGAGGTAAATTCAAAACCGAGAGCGGAGCGCGAGGTACATTCATTATCGAGCGTGAAGCACGAGATCCGAAAGACGCGCGCCCTAGGCACGCTGAAGCTTGCGAGCTGCGCGCGATGAGAATTCGCCATCACAGCGGGCAGATTTTATTTTTTGTTCATGTTCATTTTTGTCGGTAGGTGAAGGAATATTTTAAGCATTGCTCTCCGATAAATGTTGTGTCAACGAAGGTCAGACACACCATTGAGCTTTAGACACAAATTATAGTTTATACGGAGATACTGCTTGTTTCTTTCTACTTTTGTAAAAAATGTTCCTATTGACAAAAAAGACCTCTAGGGGATAATTATTTTCCTGTTTTTAGGGATTTTTTTCAGTCCTTCTTCTATTGAATCACTATACTTAGCAGCTCTGGAAAAAGAATGAGTCATTCAAGGAAGACGGGATCGTCAGAAGTGAACTCGCGGGCGCTAAAAAGTAATGAACTGCTTCCTTCCGTGACTATTGACATTAGTTCATTTTTATAGCAGTCACTCTGAAATATGGCATAGTATTCTTCGGAACTTTTGCTGTTTCACTCTTGCTGAATTCCGGGAAGAAAACCCTCATCTCCACTTCTTTAGTGTTTTCTCATTTTCACCTTCATTTTCTTTGGAAAAAAAAGAATTGTGAAAGATGTATATTTTAAGGTATGAAAATGCTATTACAAAATTTCACAGCTGATTCAAGAGTTCCAAGCAGTATTTGGATAGGTAGTAGTTTCAACTCCATCTACGAATTACAAAATTACTTCGATTGTAAAAATGATGAAAAGTACGGATCGAGTTCATTTCTGTAGGACAAGAAAAACTAACTGATTAATTATTCGTAATAAAATATTGCAATAAACGAATATGAAAGTGCGTACTTTAATGATACTACCTATCAGTTTGACCATTATTTAGATCATTATATCTCATAAAAATTTATCAAAATTATTTGCATGAGCTGCAGGCACACACCTATTGTGTACACTTTATTGCACAATGAACATTTAATTCAAACATCACTATAAACACACGTCGTATTAACTCTCTATTCAGTCTCACTTTTATTTGATTCACTGATAATTCCATAAAACGACTTGTTTATTGCCCTCAAAATATAAAAATAAACACTGAATGCATAATGAATTCATAAAATCTCCAATTTTTAAATCGGTAGCGTTATCGGGTGAATTTAAACGAGACCCCGATCCGAACGTTTTTTTTTTTGATTGAGCAAGAATATTAAATCATGAGTATTGGAATAATCTAAAGAATCACAATGAAAGCTGCATTCGGAAGCTTTTTGTTTGCGTGAGGATTCATTTATTCATGTGTCTATGTATCAGTGAGTGGCTCCTCACTTATGAGATATCCACATTCTCGAAACTTCGACAATAATAATCGCTCCAAAGCATAACTCGACAGGAAAGTTTTTTCCTGTTCCTGACGCATGTTACCTTAAGTTCATGTATATTATATACGTATTGTGAGCCTTGCGTGCTCTGTATCAGGAATCCTGAAACGCTAGAGCTTACACTAAATTGTAAATGAAAAAATTGATTTACATATTCCAACAAAGCTATGGTTTCAAAGCTAACGTTTTTCCTGTTGCGAGAAACGATAATCCTTAACACAGTTACAAACACCAATTTAGTTTTCATTTCGTACTCTGAATATGAAATTTATTTCCTTTCTGGTAAAATTTACATCGTTCACGATTCCCTGAATTAATTTTTATAAAATAGAACCTTGAAAGTGGTAAAGCGCGTAACATTTTTCATATTAATTCTAGTTTACTGACTTGGGGTAATTATGCTCAGCTACGAAAATCCCGTACACTCACAGGACATGTTGTAGAATTGTAAGCATTTAGAGCAGCGAGCACGAGAAATGAACTTTTTTCGTCACAGACAGGCGATTTTTGTTGCACGTGCGTCGAATTAAATTTTCAGGTCATTTTCAGCACGTACTCGTTCACTGTTAGTTTTTGTAAAACGCGCTCGCTTCGATTTCGAATGATATAGTCGATCGAAATTAATGGTGCCCGACGCTCGTATTCTGTTCTGCCGTGAAAGGTTTGGCAGCAGGAAGAGGAATGAGATTTCCACTTTTCCACACGTGTGTCATCTATATTCAAATATCGAGCTTCACATTCACAGTCAGGATTGAAGAAAATCAATATCATACTATATTTTATAACAAAGATATTATTTACACGTTACCTAGAAATAATAGCTAAACGAACCTTTTCTGAAAAATTAGAGAGCATATAAAAAAAAGATATATAATTAAAAATAGAAGAAAGAAAAGGTGCATTCATGATTTTTGCTTGGGTAATCCACAGGAGTATTCAGAAATTTTTTACTGCGAAAATGTGAAATGCGATTGGGAATTAAGCATTTCATGGAACGTCACGTGCGTACTTAGCGTTCTATGTTTTGCGGCATATAAATAAAATATTTCTCAAATTGGCGCGATACCAAAAAACTATTGTAACAAATTGCATGAAATTTTACCCATCTGATTATGTTTCGAAGAATTTCTCCTTAAAGGCTTGTGGAGCACAGAAAAGTATGAAAGTTTTTAGATCTTTGCATTTCAAACAACCCTCTACATATTTTATACTAGCGATTCGCAATGTATAAAATCAGAGCATTCATTTGCTGTCTCGGAAGAAACATATGCTCATTCTTCATTCTTTTACTTGTGATTTTGTAAATGATTCCTCTTACGATAATGGAAAGAAATGCGTGAAATATTAATGAACATTATCCAAAAAGTAGAAGTTTATTATTACCTGTGACCGTCGTGAAGAAAAAATAGTATCACAGAATACGTTTTAATATTACATGAATTGATAGGTGAATTTATGAGTATTTTTTCTATTCGAGTATGAAATTCATCATTTCTCTTCACAATTAGTCACAGAATGCGAAGAAAATATCACTTTTCAAACATCACACCCAAAAGTCTGTTTTATAGGGCCCCAAAAAATCCCCATAATTGAAAACATTAGTTTTTCGAGTTTTTGGCGTTAATTATGATTTTTGTGGAGTTTTTTTAACGCGGATTGTTTCAAATACATGTAGTACTACTTTATACTGATAATTAGATGTTCATTTAAATTGATTAAACAATTTATTATTGTTTTTGGCAACTTTCTCTTAGAAAAGGGTTGGAAAGTCAAGGATTTTTTCTGCATTTTTTAACTTATCTGCAACGTTTTAGTAAGAGATAGGCAATAATCTATTAGAGTTAACAAAAATAAATGTTTAAACAATTTTTCATAATTTATAACAATATTCTCATAGAATAATGCTACAAAGTTGCAGTTTTTTCTGATATTTCTAACTTCTTGCCCACTTTTCACTTGAAGTGAGTTAATATTCAATTTTATTCAACACAAATAATTATTTAACCAAATTACTATTGTTTATAGTTATCTTCTTCTAGATAAATACTACATAGTTGCGGTTTTTTTCTGAAATTTTTAACTTTTTATTATTTTCCAATTAGATTAGAGTAATAATTAATTCATGTTAAAAAAATTATTGTGTGAACAATTCATCATTATTGCTCAAAATAAGTTAATTTGACAAAAATAACTTTTTAACCAAATTATTATTTCTAATAGCTATCTTCTTCTAGATTAACACTACATAGTTGCGGTTTTTTCCTGAAACTTCAAGTTTTTATCATTTTTCGATTAGATTAGAGCAATGAATAGGTAAATTTAAAAATCATTGTTTAAATAATTCAGTATTATTGCTAATAATATTTTTTTTGCCTAATGATAAAACTTGCGGTTTTTTTTCTGAAATTTCTAACTTTTTTCCCACTTTTAACTTGAAGTTAGTTACTATTTAATTTAATTTAACAGGAATGATTGTTCAAACAAATTATTATTGTTTATGGCCTTATTCTTTTAGATTGGAGCTGAAAAGTTCTGTTTTTTTATGAAATGTTTAACTTTGCTTTACCCTTTTAGTTGTGAACAAGTAATAATGAACATTAGAGTGAATCATATTTTAAATAGTATTGTATTATTGTAAGTGCATTATTTTGGTACTTTCCCCAATTTAAAAAAAAATCAAAACAGAAAAGCTATTATACAAAAGAGACAAAAACAAAGGATGGAATAATAAAAAGTAAGTTAAATGTAAAATTGAAGCAAAGTTAAACATTCCAGAAAAAACCACAACTTTCTAGCACTTATCTAAGAGAAAATGGTTATAAACAATAATAAATTGTTTAAATAAGCATGTTTGTTAACTCGCTTTATTTATCACCTTACTAAGTGAAATGCGGACAAAAAGATGAAGAGCTTAGAAAAAACTAAAATATTATTAGTATTAATAATAAATTGTTTAAACAATTATTTTTTTAACTTGAATTATTATTACCTCACCCTTATTGAAAACTGATAAAAAGTAAAAATTTTCGGAAAACCCCGCAACTATGTAGTATTAATCTAGGAGCAGGTAGCTATAAACAATCAAGATTTATGTAAACAATTATTTTTCCTGAATTATATTAAATAATTACTCACAAAGTGTAAGAAAAATGAAGATTTCAGAAAAAAACCGCAACTTTGTAGCATTCTTCTAAGAGAATATTGTTATAATTATTAACAAATTGTTTTAACATTTTTTTTCAACTCTATTTGATTATTACCTAGCTCTAACTAAAATGTTGGAAACAAGTTTAAAAATTCAGAAAAAACCTTGACTTTCCAACCCTATCTATAAGGAAGTTGCCAAAAACAATAATAAATTGTTCAAACAATTTAAATACACAACTGATAATCGGTACAAAGTTGAACTTCATGTATTTGAAACAATCTGCGTTAAAAAAACCGCAAAAAAATCATAATTAGCGCCAAAATCTCGAAGAACCCAGTTTTTCACTTATAGGGTTTTTTTTGGGACCGTATAAAAACAGACTTATGGGGGTGATATCTGAAAAGTAATATTTTATTCGCATTCTGTGAATGATTGTGAAGAGAAATGATGAGCATCGAACTCGATTCACCTAGTATTTAGAATTTTGAATAAAACTTACAAAAAAGTCTTTTTTTCTTTTGGCAAATACTTGTTAAACTTGATGGGGCTTGCGCCACCTCTAAATATTGAAAAAAAAATGCATCAAGTTTTTTGTCGATTCGAACAAAGTTCGGGGCTTGAAAAAAAATTTTTTTGGACCACCCTAGTGGTCACTCTTATAGCAAAACTAATTTCTATGAGCGATAAAGTGCACTAAAAAAAGAATTGCATTTGACATGGCAGTCGATTAGAACCTCTATCAAGAGTTCGGTCAGAATTTTTCGTGTATAATGAACCATTAAGCAGTACACTATGTATAATAAATTAATTTGAATTCAAATCAAGCGAAACTATTCAACTAAACATTATATTCTCGTGAGGATACACCAGCTATTAATATATGGATGTGCATTATTTTTTGAATAATTTTTTATTATTATTTTATGATCATGAATTTTTAAAAGCAGTTCAAATCTAGTTTTTTGTGTTTTGTTTTCATAAATGTAGGATAGAGCTACTCTCTCAAAAGCTTAAGCATCATTTCAAGAGTTTTAATAAAAGGAAGAACCCTGATTTTATTAAACCTCTTTGTGCCATTAGCACTACTCGACGAATGGCAGAAACGGATTCACGCGACGAGTAGCGAGAGTGAGAAGGGAAAATCGGCTGAGGAAAAAAGAAAGAGGGAAGATGATTTTGAGGAAAGAGAGAGGGGGGAAAATTTGATATTAAAAATGATAAAGGAATTGAAAGAGGAAATGTGTGGAAGGCTTGAGAATTTGAGTAAGAAAGGGGATGAGACCAAAGAGGAAGTTAAATAATTACGAAAGAATTGGGAAGAGTGGGAAAGAGAAAAAGAGAAAGTATGGAAAAAGTTGGAAAGCGTGGAGAATCAG